>JAPFBL010001928.1:6952500-7005000 GCA_026182355.1 Hermatobates lingyangjiaoensis
TCGAACCTCTTGTACCGTCTTTTTCCGAAAAGAAGACATCCCTTGAAAGTGGGCCCTAGTTAAAATAATTTGAAAAATATAATTCGTTAAAAAAATGCTGTTGATTGTAGTAGATATCTATGGCTGTCGTAATATTTCAGAGAATTCTTTGGAACAAAATATTCCAAGAAATTCCTTGTTTACCTCTAAAGTCCGTTTCAAGGAGGCTACTTAGACAAGAAGTATTAATTTAACCACAACTATATTGCAAGGTATAAGAGATTCAGACCAATGATTCTACAGGAAATAGATTTGGAGGAAAATCAGAACGGAATTCAAAATTTTGATACTTTATGACGATGTTTCAGAAGATGACGTGACTGTAATCGAATAAATTTTAATTTCTGTATAAAAATAAATATTAAACAAAAATATGTAAATCTACTTAATGTACTTGAAGCTCTCCCCTTGAGAATAAGCCCTAGCACGGATTTTTGACCTAAGAATAAAGTAAGGCAGTGTCTTATTTTCGGAAAAAGACGGTAGAAGGTGGAGAGCTCCTGTGTTTATTCACGGAGTCTCGAAGAAATAATGATTTGCACAGTAATGCTGTCAGTAATAGCGTTTTATTTTATTCATTTATATAACTGGTGGCGGCTAGTTTGCCTAGAAGTGGCGTGATCACCTGTGGACTGGTGGATCCGGGGTTCAATACCCACTCAAACCCTCGATGTATTCACGCGATAAGTGAATAAATGTGAGCGCATCGTCCCTCAGAGATGATGTTAAGCCAAGACTGTACGATTTCAGGTACTCGTTTAAGATCCCTACTCTAAATACACTTGTTGAGCTAGGCAAAATTTAGGATTCCCTAATTTTTGTTAGACAAGTTCATTTTGTGATATCACAAAGGACCAATACTTTGTGTATGTATGTTCCCTTGAGTGACTGCCACTGCAGTTTAACCTGTATTTCTGGGCATTGTGCAAATATCTGGTTTAGCCTGTCATGTCGTATATGTTAGTTTTTCTTTTAACATATTTATTTAAATACGCAACTACGCATATGATGCGTAAGAAGCATATGTAGTATGAGCAAATCAAATAACTTTGATAAACATGAGTACAGAATGGAACCCACTGGTTCAACTTTTCACTTTATTTTAAATTTTTCCGAACTCAAGTATATTTAGAGTAGAATCTTAAACGAATGTCCGAGGGCCAGAGCGGGTATTGAACCCCTGGTCTACGAGTGTAGAGGTGAGCACGTTACCACTAGACTAACATGCCTCCCTTATGTTAGTAATTGGATCATTATTATAATTGCATATTTCCTGATTTAGCGTTACTATTTGGTTTTAACATTTTACCGGAAATTTGCCTGTTTCGTTATGGTGTCGGAAAAAACTAAGAACAACCTGTATATGATTGTTTTTTAAGTAAACCAAAATATTGTTTACGAAAATATTTGAAATATCTTTAGATAAAAGAAGAGTAAACTTAAAAGTTAATACAATAGATGCATTGGATAAGGGAACAAACGCAGTGTTCTGCTGTGAGAGATTCTTTAATAGAACTTGTGGGTCTTAACCACAAATCTAAACATTTGCTTTACAGTGCTGCGATAAGGCGATAGTGTCATATGCATCGGTAGTATGGCATTCATAGGTTAATGAATAACATTTCTGAATTAACCTTAATAAACTACAAATTCAGTTATCAAACCACAATATGAAATGATAAAACAAGACTAAGATCTTTCAGCCGTCACAAGCGGTCTTCGTCAGAGTCAAAAACCAACCCTCAGTTGGGTTTTTTGACTCTGACGAAGACTGCTTGTTACGGTTGAAAGATCTTAGTCTTGTTTTACCATTTCATAGTGTGGTTTGTTTATTGATTGATATTTCACGTATTTATGTGAAATTTTTTTATTTATAAATTCAAGTACAAAATATGTCTAGGGTTTACAGGAGTAATTCCCAGCTGTTCTGCATACTGCATGAAAAATTCACTTTCTCTCCTCTTCTTCTCCTCACTATGTTAAGTATTTTTTATCAAGGTAGAATCGGTCTTCTGAGATGATTAGAAAATGAAATGACTCTATGGGACATAAAGTGTTTGCATATATAAAGGAACCAAATTTTAATAGATTAGATTATATGTTGCCAGATGCAATGTCCCTGGAAGGATATTTGATAGTGGGTGGGCTTCTATGATTACTTGGATCGAAATAACCTGATTTTGAGAAATGTTCTCTTGTGTCGTTTATTTGCAGGTCAAAAGTTTATAACAAACCCGCATTAACAAACTGCAACATTCCTAAAGCTCTTGGAGGAATACCCGCGATCTTTCAGGAAAAATATTTGCATTAATTTTTTTTATGGGGTTTATTCTAAAAAAAAAAATACTCAAAAACAGTTTATTTAAATTTTATCAGACATTCAGATGACACTGAAGGCTTAATTAAAAAAAATATTGTGGTATGTCTGATTTCTCATTAGAATCTGATCAGTAAAAAAGAAGTTAACACTGATGTTGGTGGCCACACGGGAATGCATTGGATTGAGGCAGTCGACAGGTTGGAAAGGGTTGGAGCCAAACAAACCTGAAACATGGAGTTGTTAAGCACAAGACACCTCCAGCTTTCCCAAGAATAAACTTGATGAATTGATGAAGAAGGAAGCAGACAAAAGTGGCTAGAACAACGGGTCTAATACAGTCTAGAAAGTTCAATCCACCTTGACTTAAAAACAACAAAAATAGGATTTAAAAATATACGTTGTATATCTAACCGGGCACTGTTCAAATATCTACCGCATATACAAGCTAAAATAAACACCAAAAGAGGATTTCAGGCTCTGTCTAAAAGACGCGGAGAAACTTTTAAATACGTGTTATTTAATGTGATGCAATCTATAAAAAGTTAAAGATTTTTATGCGAAATTATCACTAACTTTAATAACACCAATTGAAATAAGTGGTATTTCACTCCAAAGGCTATTTTAAAGTTAATTAAAGAACATAAAATCTGAAGCTAATAGGAACCACAATGGGGTAGATATGGCCGGGGTTGCACGAAACCGATGGGGGGATGCAGCCCCTCGGTTTATTAATTATAATTACGAGTATATGCCAGCTTGTTCGGGATCAATGATTCCAAGTGTGTTACAGATTCTAGTGTTCTACCAGTAAAATGGATATAACTGCATCAAAACAAATGAAATCACTAAATTTATGAATACTTTACAGGAAAGTTTATTATATACTATTTGATTGATATATTCAATTTATTTACTCAACATAAAATAACTTTAATGAAAGGAATGTGTTTTTATAATATTACCTTAGATCATTCGTATGTTATCTGACAGTTGTGTTCAAGTTTGTTTCTAAAATTATTTATTTTTAACTTTTAATTTAATAGTTTATTATATATTATGGGCTACCCTGACCCCCCTAATGAGAAATATTATTAAATAATATTCTACAAAGTCGAGGCGAATATGCAAGCCACTGGGCTACCCTGACCCCTTAATACAATTTGTTATTATGTAATCCATAAAAAAACAAAGCCAATCACAACAAAAGTAAAGATTATAATAATTTCAGGTCTATACCTTCAGGGAAAATGGGTGAACAAACAAACAAGCTCACAATATGAACTTTATATACATATATATACATACGAGTAGATTCAATAGGAATAAAAGTAAGTTCTTTATAGGCTTTTCTAGTTAAGAGTTGCATAAGGTCAGGTAAACTATGTAAGAAATCCACTGGTTATTGGAAAAAAAAGTCATGTTTTCTTGTAGGAGATTTTTCGTATCAAGAAATTTTCACTTTGGCTATTCAAAAATGTTATTACTGCTGTAGTTATACTAATGAGATTATTTGAATCAGTGGTGTGATATACAAAAATAAGATTATATATTGATAAGTCGATCAATCTGTACTACTTCAGGAATGGAAGACTAATAAACATCTGCCATTTAGATGTTTCCATTATGCTTAAATGAGACTTTATATATTATATACCCGAGGAGTTTGATATTAAGTTTACTTATAGTAAAGTTGAGTGTAGGCAACTACAGATTTTTTTTGTAGTGTCATCAAAATTTCGTATAAATATATGAACATGATTGACGGTTTGTAAATCTCAATCAGTCGGTTTTGTTCCATATATTCATTTAAAAGTTCAGACAACTTTTAAAAGAAATAGGTTTAGAAATTACTTTTATTAATTTATATTGCGACTAATTAATTTAATTTATATTGATTATATATTTTTCGTTTCTGAAGAAATTGTTTAATAGTTTTTCTTTGTATGTTTAATTAATATTTATAAATCTAACACTGATAGAAGGGGACTATTTTAAAATGAGATAATTTAGATGTCATGTGATTGGTGCACCGGTAGAGCAAAGTCATTCTAAAAAGGCGGCATTACACTCCTTGTTTAGTCCTCCGCGTCCTTCCTGGAACCTTTCAAACTGTTTTAACCTCTCTTTAGTTTATTGTGTTCACTAGTTAATTCTTTTAATAATACTTCAAATGGTAAGTACAAATTCCTTTTTAACTTATTTTTGTATCTTTAATGATTACTTAATTAGTTTAATGCTAAATATTATTACTTTCATAATTAGCAATGAAAATGATTTCACAAACTAGATAAACTAAACCAACAGAAACAATACACATAAAAGATTTCACAAAAGCTTACTATTATATTTCGACTATCAATGTAGAAAGATGTAATTTGCTACGAAGAAAAGCGACTTTTATGTGAGTTGTTTCTCTGGAATTATTTTCATAAAAATATATCAAAATAATTAATTAGTTCCTAAATATTTACTACTAAACATTTAATAATACATATAGTAAAGCATTGAATTGATTTATTTGTAGTTAATGTATGTTATTTTAAACTTTATAGACTGAATTTGTTATAGCCAAAACGGTTAAAAATACTTAACAGTAGATTATTTAAATGTATTACCCTATAGTTATAAAATTTAGGGCTTGTTCGTCCGGGTTTCCTATTGCTTTTGAAAAATGTTTTAATTCATTTGAAAATTTGAAATGATTTAATGACATAATGTGAGATGTAAGAAGAATAAAATTCTTATATGTAAAAAATGAATGCCAATCAAACAAATAATTTCTGATATTTTCCATTTACAAATCTTTAAAATTATATTGAAAAGCCGACTTTGAATTTGATTTGAGTATGTAAAACTGGCTAATTACTGATATATTTATTTCTCAACGTTATAAGCGAATATAGCACAAAGTTAAAAGTTATTTATGTTATGTATGGTGTGAAAAGCTACTGGTTGTTGACTTTTTTGTGTTTATGAATCTTATGATTTTTGAGTAATATTGAATTAAGAGGAATGAACTCCTTAGTTTTATATTACCAAACAGATACTAATTTTAAGCTGATTCTAAGGTTATTCGATGACATTTTTCATTATCAGGTCCTCAGCTAAATATGACTACCTAATGACTTCACGTTATACAATACCTGAGACAATGCAAAGCCGCAAGACCATACGACCACGAATGTGACTCCTTTCATATTCGTGAAGGACGTCCTGACAGACTGACGTCCTATCCCCGTCCTTATGGTTCCTGACCTTAACAAAAGATGCAGGATGAGAATTTAGCAGTAGTGGGCCTCTAGTCCAGGACTGCTAGTTACTACGTGCACTGATGTGCATGGAATATTCTTTGGTCGCTGGAGATCCATTGGCTATAAGAACAAAAGTTATTTTCTTCTGTAAGAGATTATTTCGTAACACGATATCATCACTTTGACTTTACAAAAGTGTTATAACTGCTGTAGTAATGCAGATGATATTATATGCATTAGTTGTGTATATACAGAAATAAGGTCATATATTGATAACTGGTTCAATCACTATCTATACTACTTCCAGGAATGAAAGACTAATAAACATCTCCAATTTAGACATTTATATTATGTCTTCATTATCTACCCAAGAGGTTTGATATTATATTTACTTATAGTACAGTTGAGTGTAGGTTATTCCATGTTTTTGTTTATGTTATTTAATCTAATAAATTTAATTTAAGAGGGCTCTATAATATATTTAACAACATTGATCTTTCAAAGGTCATACTGTTAGCTTCTGTTCAATTTAAATGATTGTGTGTCGTAATCTGTCTCATGACATGCTCCAATAATCTTCATTCCGTAATTAGATATGAACAGAGTAGCGTCTTATTATTGAATAATACTTTAATCATAGACTGATACCAAATGTACTAATATGGTACTAACTCAACCAGTACTAGAGTACTAGTTAGCTAGTTTCTAACCTTCCTTGTATTGGTACGCCTAGTTTTGCTCTATTTATTCTCCTTAGGATGGTTGAAGCTATAAATTTATTTGAGACTGTAAATGGTAGTCTTTCCTCATTTCTACATCTTTATTCATACTAGACTATTTGTGTCCATTTTATATCATCTGTATAGAAATATCACAATGGAAATCTTTTAGTCTTTGATAAATACTATCCTTCAATTCGTCGACACTACCTCAAGCAAAATAAAAACTAAGTTCATACACAATCATAACCTGTATATTTTAGCGGTTAGTAATTAATATGTGTGGCGTATAAAAATTAATTTACAAATTGAGTTTTTGTATTTCTGATGATAAAGGTTTTTTTTAAATCATTACTTGTGCAATCTGTAACTGTGTGGTATTTACTCATTCTGAGGTAAAAATGGATAAACAAACAAAAGTCTTCACGCAAAATGAAGTTTTATTGAACAACAACAACGCGTTTCGAACACTTTGTGTTCATCATCAGGAAGACACTATAATAGAAATTATATCTAATCAGTTACAAAATTAGAGTGAAATAATAAAATTTAATTAAGAGAATTAAAGACTAACCAAGGATGTGGTGCTGAAGGGTTGATCGTTGAAAGATTGTTGTTGTTGAATAAAACTTCATTGTGTTGAGACTTTTGTTTGTTTATGTATTTTTTTGAAAAAATTTTTTTTGAAATCAAATAGAAAGATAGTGAAATTTTTAACGAAACAATCAATTTACTGAACTCAAAAAGCTGCCTCCTGTCTTGTGAATGAATTGTATATTTCGTTAATTTCTTGTTATAATATTGACCAGAATTATTAAATGTAATAATAACTATACTGTAATTCAAATAAAAGTAAAATACTACTAATAACTGATTGCTCGATAATATTAGTATACGATATAATGGTATACTCGTATTAGTATACTAGTATATTAGTATTAGTATATTAGTATATTATTATATTATATTAGTATAATATACGTATTAGTATATTAGTATACTCGTACAATGGTGTCCATCCGACGTAGTCCAGCTACATTTTCTTTCCCATTGTATTCAGTGTACAATAATACATATTAGTTTTTCCTTCATTTTTTGCGAATATCAGCGATTCGTGTAAATATGATTTGCACACCGTAAAATATTAAATATTTATATGGAACGAGTTTGTGCACGAGATAATTTACTGGGCTCTCTTATCCGACATCTTGATACACCGTTATGTAACCGGCGGTCCTTTATCTTTCGACTGAATCCAGACTCAAATCGCCTACCATGTTTATTTGCTTGTTGTATATTTTTGCATTTCATTCACTCGTAATTAACGATGCGTTTAATTTCATAATTTTATTTAACTATTAGTTAAATCAAATTATTATGAAAAAAAATAATGTATTTTTTAGGTTTAACAGACTTGCATGTTTTAATGTTACTGAATCCATTTTTGATGTTCTTTAATTATGTGTGCGTGCGTGTGTGTGGTGTGTTTAACAGTAGATTTAACAGACTTGCATGTTTTAATGTTACTGAATCTATTTTTGATGTTGTTTTATTATGTGTACGTGGTGTGTGTGTGTGTGCGAATGTGTCTGTGGTGTGTGTGTGTGTGTGTTTGCGTTCGTGTGTGTGTGTGTGTGTGTGTGTGTGTGTGTGTGTGTGTGTGTGTGTGTGTGTGTGTGTATGTGTGTGTGTGTGTGTGTGTGTGTGTTGTGCATGTGTGTGTGTTGTGCGCGTGTATGTGTATGTGTGTGTGTGTGGTGTGTTTAACAGTAGACTTAACAGACTTACATGTTTTAATGTTACTGAATCTATTGTTGATGTTGTTTAATTATGTGTACGTGGTGTATGTGTGTGTGTGTGGGTGTATGTTGAACATTTTGTAAAACTACAAACCACACAGCTTGACTAATCTTAATGACATTTAACATATATATATGGTTGAAATAGAACCTTACTTCTTGGGTATTATTGCACTATGGGAAGGTACTTTAGTCTTGTTCTATCAAAACGTGTACTAAACCTTTACCGTTCTCCTGGTTATTCTAGAAATTGGAAATTTTATATTTATGGAACATCGTATTGGTGGGTCATGGAAAAACAATATATTCTTTGTAGTACAATGATAACTGTACTAAACTTGAGTTACCACATTACTGTTAAGATGTACTAATAAAGACGAATATATTAATTATTAGTGTCATTAATATACTAATTGAGTGTACTATTTAATGTACTAATAATAAAGATGTTTTAATAAGATGTACTGAAAAATATAAAAAATATATTAGTTTATTAATATTCGTTAATATCGGGAGTTGATACACCTGCGTTCTGATGCCGTTCGTTCCATGCACGGAATGTACGTATACACATAAGACATAGACACATTCGTATGTCTAACAGTTGTTAATTTTGAATATTAGATGTTTTTTTTTCCTCGCAACAATAACCCTGTTATGAGGGAGTATATTTAAGTTCACACTTATCACACAGGATATAACGTGTATGCAACAACAAAGTTATTATAAATAATAATAAATAATACAAAGTAAGTATAACTATAATATAAGTGTAAATAAGTATAAATAGTATTAACTATAAGTAAATTTAGTATAATAAGTAAAACTAAGTATAACATACAAACATTAATTGAACAGTTAATTTACATACATGTTTAACTAAACTAAAATAATATATGCAAGTAGTATGAAAAATTCTTTACACTCATGGTGCTGACGGATATATAATAAATATTAGATGTCATCTCTTTCAAGTGTTAGAAGTTTGTCTCATATCACAGTTATATTATCATAGCAAAATGTAGATGGCCAAGTTAAAAAAAAACATGAATTGCATTTATTGAAAATGTTTTGATAATATGTTTACTTCGAGTAAACTTGAGAATGGACGCATTCATATTTTTTTATTAATTTATTGTCGAAGAACAAACTTTATTTGGGAATTTGAAATCTTTAATAGCAAAAACAAATTTAAGTTGTAACAAGAGAACTGAGTATTGTGTATATGTGCTTTTTGAGAATCACTGTGAATGGATTTAAAGCGTATCATTTCCTAATTAGCTTTAAATCGATCTTGAGTGGATTATGGAAAGCTGCTTTACGATTGAATCCTATTATAAGATTCTATGTTTTTTTTTTATTGTAATAAAATTCGAAATTGCATTTAGTCCTCAAGATTAGAGGCTTGATCGAAACTTGGCTGTGGATTGAGATTTTTTATGTTGGGAAATGATATATCTTGTGCAGAGCTATCTCTCGGAGAGTGCTTAAAGCTGTCGGCCCCGAACCTGTATGATGTCAGGTACTCGTTAACTCTCCTAAATTTGTCTGTATGGTGTGTCTCTTTCTCCCTATGGTATGTGTCCGTGTGGGACAGGGCCCGAGTACATTTCAACACCGACCTTTTTTATGATGTGCAGAGATATCATGTATTGATGGAGACAATGAGGTCCATAGTTCAGTGGTATAGACTACTCTTCAGAAATGTCAACACCTATTGAATTGCGTGCATTACATAGCACAAAGAAAATGAAGTGACTTCCTGAACGACTGGCTTTATGTGTGATGTGGTGTCACCACCCCGCCTCCGCGAGGTCCACCTTGGGCGCATCTGCTGCTCAATGCACCTCTCCTAAAGAAGGATTGTGGGACGTCAGATTTGTCTAAAGGGTCTCACTTTAAAAAACGTCGATCTGTTGTACTTTTTTTCATGGAATGGCTGAAAGGTTGATAGACATGAAATAAACACTAAACGAAATTAGGATGTTAGAATGTGTTTAGTGTTTATTTAATTATGAATTTTTTCAAATTATGTTTAGTTATGATTTTGTTCAACTTTATTCCTTGAAAATGGTCAGTGAGGACCGAAACATGTCGGGCTATGAAAATAAAAATGTTGAACAACTTATCTATCTTGTACCACAAACAAGGATAAAGTGCATTAGAGAAATTGAGAGACTCAGTAGAAAAGTAGTGAAATTAAAAATAGGCATAGAATTCAACAAGACATATATATATATATAGATACATATATTTGTGAAGGTTGGTAGCAATCCTTCTTGAAAACATGTTTCTAAAAATTTTTTTATTTATGAAAAGAAAAGTTTGGGCCAGTTGATTTGTTTATTCCCCGAGGAACTGAGGGAATTAGAGCCTGTAGGACATTAGAGACACTCTCAAAAAAGGTAACCAAGCATGAAAATGGCATACAATTTTTAGAAATATATATATATATGCAGAAAAATCACAATAAATAAACGTGTTATGCAATCAATGAAGTTTAAACCATTTTGTTGGTTTATCCATTATACCTCAGAAGAAGTTTTAACCATAATAGAAAAAGAAAACAAGAGAAATAATGCTCTGAGGTCTTTCAATGTATGTTATCAGAGAGCAAACAAAGTAAAAACTGAGAAGCTAACATAAAAGTAATGGAAAAGGAAGGTAACGTTTGGTTACCTTCCTTCTCTATTACTTTTATGTTAGCTTCTCAGTTTTTACTTTGTTTGACTGTTTTACTGAGTCTGACCTCAGTTGGGTTTTTGACTCTGACGAAGACCGCTTGTTACGGTTGAAAGATCTTAGTCTTGTTTTCCCATTTCTTATTGTGGTTTGATCATTGATTGTTATTTCAAGTGTTTATGTGAAATCTTTTTATATATATATGAGAGAGAGAGAGAGAGAGAGAGAGAGAGAGAGAGAGATGTGTTTGTATTGGGAGTTCGGAATGTTGGAGTGTACATGTGGTTAGTTTCTGCGGAGGTGTAGTGTGGAATGTGGGGGTGTATGTATGGCGGTTGTGTGTGGGTAGTATTTTAACGAAGCTACTGTATTGCTTCGTTAAAATATTGAAGTTCATATTTTTTTTTTTAATAAATGTGTATAGAAGGGTTAGACATTTATCAGGTTTTCAAATAGTTTGCAATAATATAACATGTTTAGAACTTTAAAGCGATTTAAGATAATTAGGGTATTAATATTGTATTCTAACACCAATGGGTTTATTTAGTTTTTGAGGTCAATATAAGATGAAACGTGAATTCAATATGTCATTGAAGAAGAGATGATCATTTCGACAGGTGGTGTAAAAGAAGCAAAGGTTACGCCTGCACCAAACACTCCAAAGAGCTAATAATGACACCTCATAATCTTCCATCCTAGCCTTCGCAACTCTTGTTTCAACCAAAGGTCGGCCAACAAATGTGGTAGAACAACAACAGCCTAATCTTTACTTAAAAAAAAAAACTTGTCTTGAGTTACCACATCATATTCATTTACCGCATTATAAATATAAACTTTTTTTTAGAAATTAAATTTAATTGCTTAAATAAATGAATACATTTCTTTGTTATGAGCTTTACCAGAATGATTAATTATGTTAATAGCTGTAATTTGATACCAATAACTATAACTGATTACTCACTAATATTAATAATGATCGTTATAAAAAATTATAAAAATTACTAAAATGAATGAAATAATTGGGAAATCGATAAGCATTCAGTTTATCATTGAATGAGTTCATTAAATAGCTTGCAGTGCTTGCTTAGGATTTATACAGGTTAAACATGACTTTCGGAAGTAAGTTAAAACAGCGATATAATGAAAGTTACATATTAAAGGATTGTTGGTTTAATTAATGCAGTGCTAATAAAGTTTAGGATTCCCACCCAGTGAGCAATCAAGCCTTGTGACGTGGTCTGCACATTAATCCAAAGGCAACTGGAAGTTGTATTCTCTAGGCCTCATTCATCCCAGGAGTGTAGAATTTGTGTCAAAATGAAACAGGACTTGGTATATAAGCCTTGTTTTATATATATATATACCCTTTAACTGGGGAAAGTACTCTTTTCCGGGTTAATTTAATTTTATTTGAGGTCTTGTTTGGCTGTTATCTAGACTTGTGATACCATTATGTTGTTACATCATTTACTGCTAGTAACTTCAAGTAATCAATAAAGTTTGGTAATCATAAATGAAATCGATTTCAAAATTTTGATAAATTTAGACATTTTCTAGTAATCAATAAAGTCTGGTAATTATGAATGAAAATAATTTCAAAATTTCTATAGTTTTAGACGTTTTTTAGTAATCAATAAAATCTGGTAATTATGAATGAAATTAATTTCAAAATTTCTATAGTTTTAGACGTTTTTTAGTAATCAATAAAGTCTGGTAATTATGAATGAAATTAATTTCTAAATTTCCATAGATTTACACGTTTTTTGTAGTAATCAATAAACTCTGGTAATTATGAATGAAATTATTTTCAAAATTTTCATAGATTTACACGTTTTCTAGTAATCAATAAAGTCTGGTAATCATGATTGAAAAGCATTTCAAAATTTCGACAGATTTACATGTTTTAAAGACCCTTGATTCAATTATTCAAGGTTTTGATATATCTCTCTATCTTTCAGTGTTTGTGTGTGTGTGTGTGTGTGTGTGTTTGTGCGTGTGTGTGTGCGTGTGAGTGAGTGAGTGAGTGAGAGAGAGAGAGAGAGTGAGAGAGGGAAAGAGAGAGAGATAGGTTTTGAATTGGTTTCTGTTTGCAATAGGTACGTGTGGGTGTGGGTGGGCGTTAGTTAATCTGAAGGTTTGTGAATATAATTCGAGTCATACCGAATGAAATTAATGTTATATACAAAAATATCCCTTATAGCAATGATGAGGTGAATCATTTGTGATTTATATTGCATCATGGGAAGCCATTTCATTAACAATTATGAAAATTCAGGTGGAATTGCTTTTCCCCGAAGTACTATCTTTAGAAAACTGAACTTTTGTTACTAGTATAGGACTGATATAGACGATAATTAATTAAAAATGACGATTTTTTATCAGTATCTTACTAAATGATTTATTAAACTTAAAAAGGTTTTCAAAAAAATTGAAAAATACTTTCAGTAAGTGCATTATTGAGAAGTAATACATTTTAGTAGTGTATATTTGAGTTTGATCGAGTCCACAGTTTTTACGGTGTACTATAGAACCATGATATGCTGAGTACAAAACGATGATCGTTCAGATAATAGGAGAACATGGCAGACGTAAAGCTGTGATGAGTATTTTCTTTGACTGGGGAAAGGGACCGTTCTACGATACAAAGTATCGTAGGGGCTCTCTCAAAGATGGCGTTACTACCTGTCACATTGACATGGACTGGGCCATGCATCAGATCTGATTAGCTAATAACAGAAACATACGGTAAGCATGTACTGGTTTTGTATAATACTTTTAAATATTTGTAGGAAAAAGCAGAAAGAAAAGGCAAGCAGCTATATGATTTGTTAAGTAAGTCATACTTCTTTATGAGACCGTGTTTTAGCTTCCAGTATTCCGCCTCGCGTAATCTTAAGAACAAACATTTTAAGTGCTGTAAGAAATTGGCAGGAGTACCGCGTCACACGAGACTGTCGTGAGAGTTAATCAGCGACTGTCTAGATCTTGGGAGATGTTTACAGATGTGTCGCCGTCTATTGGACTATTATGAAGAACGCCACACTAGTGTGTGTAAGATGGCAAGTAATTTCACAGTACACTGTGAGTGATTTGAAAGATTATCAGATGAGCTACAGGCATACTACAGTTCCGTAATGATTGTCAGGTGTGCCATTGTATACTGGAGTACTGTGGGAGATTTTCAGGCGTAGCACTGATACCAGAGTACTGTAAGATAGTCTCAGGTGTGACACTGTATACTAGAGTACTGTTAGAGATTGGCAGGTGCGCCGCTGTATTCTAGAGTACCTACAGTGAGAGATTGTCTGGTGTGCCACTGATACTGGAGTAATGTGGGAGATTATCAGGTGTGCCACTGTATACCAGAGTACTGTGAGAGAATATGAGTTGTGCCACTGTATACCAGAGAACTATGAGAGATTATCTGGTGTGCCACTGTATACTAGAGTACTGTGAGACAATATCTGATGTGCCCATGTATACCAGAGTACTGTGAGGGATTGTAAAGTCTGCCGCTGTATACTAGAGTATTGTGAGAGATTATCAGGCGTGTCACTACATACTAGAGCACTGTGAGTGATTGTCAAGTGTGCTCTTACATACTAGAGTACTGTGAGATAATATCAGGTATGTTCATGTATATCAGAGTACTGTGAGATATTGTCTAGTGTGCCACTGTATACTAGAGTATTGTGAGAGATTATCAGGTGTGCCACTACATACTAGAGTACTGTGAGATATTGTCATGTGTGCCACTGTATACTAGAGTATTGTGAGAGATTATCAGGTGTGTCACTACATATTAGAATACTGTGAGATATTGTCAAGTGTGCCACTGTATACTAGAGTATTGTGAGAGATTATCAGGTGTGCCACTACAAACTAGAGTACTGTAAGAGATTGTCAAGTGTGCCACTGTATACTAGAATGCTTTGAGATATTGTCAGGTGCACTACGTGAAATTGTATCATTTCCTCTAATTGGATTGGGTGCTATGAATTAATGATTGTCTGCAAGTAATATGACTGTGTCGAGTGTCTGTGCTACAGTGTGAACAGTAACCATCTATCAATTACTCCTCCGCAGCAGCCGGTGCCACAGCGAGTTAATTGGTAATTCGAGATTAAAGAACTAGTGATGCATGCATGCTACAGGTGGTAGGTAGCGAGAGCGTTTCGCCCAAACAAGACAGCGATAATAGTCATTTCATGTTCTCAATTCCACTTTCCTTTTGAAAAATAATCATCAAAGATTGTTTCACGGCAACTTTTTCAAAATAAAAACCCGGCAGTCATGCTCTCAAACATGGACTTATAACTGACAAATAAAATAAAGCGAATCAAGTTTATTGACCTCCAAAGCGGAAGTATAAAATGAATATGTACGCTGTGGAATATATTTAAATGCAAATAGTAGAAAGAAACTATTACAGAAATGTTAATTTCCAGCTCTCTGCCTTCTATTTATTTATGTTTTTTTTTTCGACAACTATTTTTAGTTAAATAATTTATAATATTATTACAAAACGTATAACAAAAAATAGTGACTGATGTTCCAATTCTAAGGTAGTGCTATCAGTTATATGTGGTATTTATCCATTGTAGGGTAAAAAAAGTTAATCCAGTAGCCTCAATATAGAAGTTTAATGATATAAATAACGCGTTTCAAACACTTAGTGTACTAAAGTTGTACCACAGACACTCATCCTTTGTTTTATACATGAAGAAGAACACTACCATGTCGAAATGCGTTGTTATTAATTAAATTTCTATATGGAGACTGTTTCATTAACTTATTTACCTTTTAATAGTGAATGAGGATTCTAAATATGTTTTAATTTTCATGGGTCGGTAATTCTCTCCAAGGTCACTTTCGTAGATCAACGTCTCACAAAAAGAGTTCGAAACTCGTTGTTAGTTTCATAATAAACTTTTTTTTTTGTGGAGAAGTAATTTTTGATTTGTGTAAATACTACACTATAGCAGATTGTACAACTAATGATTTATTTAGATCATTTTCTTTTTACAAGATCGATTTCTAGTAATTTATTTGAGTTATATTGGCCATTTCAGAGAGTTTATGGAAATATTAAAATGCAAGAAAAGTATATTCCCCCTACTCAATATATTCCCCATGGATTATTTGACCTAGTTAGATGATGACCTATGATTCAGTTGACCTAGTTAGATTAAATGATATGGAACATGTTGAAGTTGAGTTTCATAGAAATCTATGATTTCTAACAGAGAAAACTGTAAGTTTCTTATTAGTTGTGCAATCCGTAATTATTTGGTATTTACTCACAAATCAAAGTCTCTCCACATAAGAAAAGAAGAAGCTACCCCTCCCTCCTCTATCTCACATGACTTAAATTCCTCAATTGAACCCTAGACTAGGGATCTTCAACCTTTATTACACCGCGACCCATTTTTGACGCCAATATTTATTCGCGACCCTTTAGTGAGAGCAAAAATAAAATTAACAATAAATAAATATAAATCAAAAATAAATTTGATCAATAGTAACTTTAATAAGATTGCTGTGCCGCATTAATAAAAAATAAATTATTTATTTAATTTAGTCCTTTATTTTCTATTTAAAAATAAACTATTTCAAACATTTCGCGACCTCGGTTTAACCCTTTCGTGACCCTTGCCCTGGACTCTGCTCCTTCATTTTAGTATATCATTAATTTTTTGATTTTATTGTATACAATTCCTGTTGTATTTGTAACTTTTAACTTGTAATTTTGTATTTTAGAAGTTTATAAATTATATCTGAAGACTTTTATTTATTCATTTATTCTTGTAAGTTTCTTTCAAATGAAAATATGTTTGAGAAAGGTGTTTGATAGATTCGTGATGAATTGGTTTCAAGAGTTGTTAATTTCCAGGCGGTTTTGTACAATACCTTTTAGTACATTTCGGTAACTTGTATTCATCATTCATCACGCCTTACACACTTTAATGCTTTGATACTGGATTTCAAGTTCTGTAGTATTTCAGTTCTTGACATTTATACATGGATACTATAAGATATCAGGTATTCGTTATAGATCCCTACTCGAAATGCACTTGAGTTAGGCAAAATGTAGGACTCCAAATGTAGAAACGGTAGAATCACCAATCAAACGGCGGACGTTATCACCCGCTACGGGATCGGTTTAAAGAATAACCCGGGACCAGGCCTCGCCTAAGTGAGTACCAGTTTTCGAGTACACCTTCCAAGTCGTGGTGGACCTTATCAAATCTTAACGGTTGTCCGTAAGTCTACTTTTATTTCTTTTTAGTTGTTATATCTATTTTAACAAAGTACATCCTCTTCTTTTAATCCACCAAATCCTAATTTATGTATTTGATAGGGGCCAAAAAATTTTCTAAATATAAATTTAATTTTAAATTTGTAGTAATTAATTAGGAATTAAATAGTGAATGTATACGTAATTAGAATAATGGAATCAATGCGGTTGCTGGTATTGCCTTCCTTTTATGAAATTTTCAAGATCTGCATTTAAAGCGATTGCTTTGAAAGAACGCGTTTCGAACACTTAGTGTTCTTCTTCAGGTTTACATCTGCTCTCTTGAGATGTTGATCTACGGGAGTGACCTAGGAAGTCTCCACCCTACGTCACTTCCGTAGATCAACATCTTACGAGGGCAGATATAAACCTGAAGAAGAACCCAAGGTGTTTGAAACGCTTTGTTAGTTTTTTTAACAGCGTTTGTCAAATGTCTATTACTGATTGCTCTCAGCAGTTTTTTGACAAATTTTTTGGGTTCCTCTTGAAGATGATAACTAGAAGGGCCCGAAACCGGTGGAGCTCTCCAAAGATTATACGAGGTATGCCGGATATTATTACTATTAATTTAAATATTTTATATAGGTCCAAAATGTTGGCAACAGTATGTATTAGTTTTCGGGATGAATTGACAATATGGTTCAATTCATTGAATATATGAAATTCCGGGTAAATTCAACAATGGTATGTTCTAACGTAGTGCAATCACTTATTATGTGGCATTTACTCAGTGTAGGGTAAAACATTAATGAAATGTCTCCGCATATAACAATTTAATGGCATAAACAACGCGTTTCGAACACGTAGTGTTCTTCCTCAGGCATTAACTAAGGGTGGTACAACTGCCGTACAACTGCAGTTGTACCACCTACACTCACTCTTAGTTAATGCCTGAAGAAGAACACTACGTGTTCGAAACGCGTTGTTTATACCATTAAATTTTTATATTTGGAGACCGTTTCATTAACTTTTTACCCTACAATTGTATGTTCGTATTAAAAGCTTTTACAGATTTTCATAGTTACCTTGAGCATTAATAAATTTTATTTTACGATAATTTTTTAATCGTAAAATGTAAGAGTAAATCATAATTTAGTTGAAAAAAGAATCCTTAAAGTTTTAGTAAGCAGTGGTTGACTGGAAGTAGAAGCAGGGCTAGGGTTGAGCATCCCTTCATTTAAGGGTGTTTGTCTCTTTTACTTGTTATTACGACCCTGTTAATTGTCTGTTTCATTTCCCTGTCTTTATTGTTTCATTTAAAATGCCTTTTATTTTTTATCTTAATTAACTCAGAAGACATGTGTTTTCTATCCATTCTCAAATAGTTTTATCAATCTTTACAATGTTTGACCTAGAAAATTTTAGATTGAAAAATAAACACCTCTGTGAAAATATAATACACTTGCTGTGTCTGTTTAAACGAGAGAATTTTTTATATACGCATATTGAAATAGCTTCTGGGTTACTGATTCTTAAGATTTAACAATAGATTTCTTGTGAATTTGATCCAAAGAATTAACTATTCCTGATTATAAGCCGACGTTTTGCCAAAAATCGTTCGGAATTTTCAAGTCTGGAGACAATTTATTTAAAACATAAGTACTGAAAACAAATACATCCACGGAATATCAACAAACAGAAAACAAAAAGCAGATTAAGCAAGAAACGATATAAGTAAAAGAAAACCAAAAATAAACAGTATCGTTGATTTTTAATATAACGAATTTGTTTTTAAACATAATTACTTTTATTAATTATTGAGGCTAAAAAATGCATCTAAATGAAATACTTTTCCTTGTAGGTAATGCCATTGTAGATTTTTGATTTCCTTTTAATTTTTGATTATACTTTACTTATTCATATTGTTTGTAATTTTTGCTTATTGTGCTTTGTTTTTCCTTCAGTATGTGAAGGTATCCATGGAGAGTTAATTTGCAGTATTACTTATCTGTTTAAAATTTGTTTAGCCTTAATAATTAATAAAAGTAATTATGTTCAAACAACACATTTGTTTTATTAAAAAAACAATAACACTGTCTATTGTTGGTTTTCTTTTACTTTATTTGTTGTTTGTTGATATTCTGTAGATGTATTTGTTTTCAGTATTTTTGTTTTCAATAAATTGTTTTCAGACATAAAAATGTCGAACAATTTTTTGGCGAAACATCAATTATAATATTGAGTAGTAAATTCTTTGGACCAAATCCTCAAGAAACCTATTTTGAATTGTTTTTACGAATAGATTATTTCATTCCATTTGAAATTTTGCAAAATACCTTTAATTTTACTGATCTGAGCCTAATGTATATCTTTTCATCTTCAATTCGGAATCATTTTAAATTGACTATTAATATTGATTGTTATTCCGTTTTTATGACAGATTCTAAAAGACTAAGGTAAACAATGCTAGAGGTGAATGCTGTTAGAGCGAGTAGTTATATGACCTTTTTTTATAGTATATGGGCTTTTTTATAGTTATATAGACCTTTTTTTATAGTAGTTTGCTTTTTTATAGTTATATGACCATTTTTATAGTTATATGGCCTTTTTATGTAGTCATATGACCTTTTTTATAGCTATATGACCTTTTTTACAGTTATATGACCTTTTTATAGTTTATGACCTTTGTTATAGTATATGACCTTTTTTATACTATATGGCCTTTTTTATAGTTAGATGATCATTTTTATAGTTATATGGCATTTGTTTTATAGTTATATGGTCATTGTTATAGTTATATGACCTTTTTTATGGTTATATGACCTTTTTTATAGTTATATGGCCTTTTTTATAGTCATATGGTCTTTTTATGTAGTTATATGGCCATTTTTATGTTATATGACCTTCTTTTGTAGTTATATAGCTATTTTTATAGTTATATGGCCATTTTTATAGTTATATGGCCTTTTTTATAGTTGTATGACCCTTTTGTAGTATATGACTTTTATTTTACCGTATATGTCTTTTTTTATATTATATGGCCTTTTTTATGGCTATATGACCTTTTTATGTAGTTATATGGCCATTTTTATAGTTTATGACCTTTGTTATAGTTATATGGTATTCTTTAAATAATCTATTAAATGTTTGTTGTATTTTGATTCTATTAAGACAATAGTGAATCTAAAATCTTCTGTCTAAGAATTAAGGACACAATAATAGTATACTGAAACGATCAAATCCTTGGTTATGATGTAATGTTAGCCAAAAAATATAAAAAGATCAGTAAAAAGGTTTACTGACGACACTGAGGACTATGGATCTGTTAATAAGAGGGCGACCTGAGGGTGTGAAGCGCTGCAGTCGAGAATGCCCTGGTCTATGCTGTAAAAGGTTAGAAGTTTTAGGAATACTTAGCTTGTGTGCCTTGGCTAAGTAAGCAGTTGATGTATGACAAAACAAACAAGTTTGAGGTTAAATAATGCTTGTTTAATGAATCTAGGTCAAGTATGAGAAGAGGCAAAGTTTACGATACGAGACTAGAGCATGCTAGACTTAGTGGCGCAGGTCGCCTCATTCAAAAGCCTTAGTACACTGGCTTTTACTTTAATTAGCGTCTTCTTATCATCCTCATGTACAAAGCGTCTTAAATTAAACATAACAACGAGTTCTAACTGGCTTTACCTAACGTCTGATACAGTAAAAGGTTGTGGTTTTAACAATAGCACGTATGCATCAAATATAGTGATCCCTTGATAGTTCACGGTTCAGTTTTCGCGGGTTCAGTGTTTCGTGGAGTCCTGAAATGTTCAATTAAAAATTAAAAAAATATAAAAATATAGTTATGAAAAAATATTCAACTGTAATTGCCGTAAAAAATAAAAAAATACAACTCGTAATGAAAAAGTACAGTAGTTAGTACCAGAGAAGAAAATATACAGGATTCTTCTTGTACGATCGAGAAAGATATCAACCAGTGACTTGCTGGGTCAAAATATATTCTACAGTATTAAATTCAAGGCTTATAAAAGCAATTAAAAATTATTTAGTAAGGACTAAAAATTAATGAAAAATATTGAAACATAATTGGTAACAAGAGAATAGTAAAAATATCAAAAAATAGGTCTTTTCATCTATAAATTAAGAACGAATTTTTTTATTCTATTTACTTGCATTATTATTTACTGTACAATACATTAAGGGTATAATTCTCTCTCTCTTTCTCTCATATAATCGGTCTCTCATATTTTTTTTTATTAATTATTTCTTATTTTTTTGTTTTTCATTTTTATTTACAACACAGTACAGTTTTCAGTAAGATCAGGATTCTATGTCTGTTGGAAAGGTCGTTGTTTGAGCTTTAAAGGTTTTTATAAAGGCGCGTCCACTATTTGCTGATTTTTGCTTTTCGCGGGTGTCTTTGGTCCTTATTATCCGCGAAAAGTGAGAGATTACTGTACTGTTCTTATTCGAATAGTTTTCCTAAAGAGAGTAGTTGTAATTTTGTATTGGGAAGTTGATACTTTCCTGGTCCATGTTGCTATTATCCCTGGTCGTATTGTATCCTTATCGTGACATCACTGGCCATAGGTTGAAGAGTGTGATAATGCTTCGGGATGAGTATAAAGAATCTGCGGATGGTATAAGTATACGGAGAGATCGCGAGTCAGTTGCTACTGTTTGATACAAAACAACTGAAGTTAGTGGCATGATTTATTTATTTTATTGAGGGTGATTATAGTACAGCGTGCTAAGAACTATTGTACTTCCCCCCCATTCTGTACTATAGTACCCCAGTTTGCTTCAACGCCTCCAAGAAGCTCAGTAATTTTACTGGGTCCAACAGTAAAAGCTCTTCTATGGTTTTGTTAACTGTCCCGAAGCACCTGCCTCTGTGTAGTACAATGGCTTGGCAATCAGCCAGCAGGTGCAACTCCCACCTTGCAGAATCTGCGCAGACCATCCTTGATAATGCTTGTTCTTCGCAGATGGTCATTAAGTTTGCAGTGACCCGTTAAAAATCCGGTTAAAATACTTAGTTTATTCCTGCTCTTTTCCATACAATATAAGATTTGCCTATTGAGAAGTATCTTTGATTGTCTGTGTCCTTGAAGAGAATCCCAGTATTGCTTCCTGTTTTCTTAATCCTCTTTCTTCTATAGTTCTTGTTCTTATATAGTTCACGTTCTTGTATAGTGTATTGTTCTATACTAGTGGGATGATGCAAGTACCGGAGACTCTTTGATTATAGTCGGCCTTGATTTTAGATGTTTTCATTTAGGAAATGGAAAGTTAATCGCCAACCTTCGGAGAGGATGCAGAGGCCCCTGCTCAAGTGTGTATGTTATCGGGCACTCGCTAAAGATTCCTAGGAGAATATGTTGTTATTTTTTAGTCAGGTCCCCTACTCTGCTTAGAGCATGCAGTTTAAGGATAGGGCAGATCCCTATGCTTAATATAGGGGGATCGATGCTTTTTAACATGAGACCCTTTAGCTGCATCATGAAGCCCACTACAACCCTCCTATATTTGAAGGGTTGTGTCGAGCTGCAGATACGCCCAAGGTGGACCTCGTGGAAGCGGGTCCCACGACACCACATCACGCAAAAATACTACGGAAATAAAAGAGAAGAAAGAAAAGAAAATAAGACAAAGAATAACAGAAGAAAGAGAGGAGAAACAAAATACACCACGTCATTCAGACTACGCCACTTATTCTATAAGTCTTATTATAGAATAGAACTTATATATTCTATAAGTCTATGCGCCTTCTTACATTTCCCTATGCAGTGCACAAATGTTAGTAGATGCTTGCAACTAAAAAGAAACCACCAATATAGATAACCACAGTGAATAAGTTATTTTCAGAATGCAATGGTCAGGTATTTACTTACATCGGGAATTTCAAAAAATAGGTATCCAAAAAAAAAAGTTTAATTTGAAACGCGTTTACTTTATTTTTTTTTTTTTGTGGGGACGTAATTCTTGAAATCTCTCTCTTTTAATTTTTAGAATATTGAGCTCGTAGTATCTTTCAGTTTGCAGTTTGTGAATTAACGATTTTCGTATTTGACCGCTTTATTTATTACTTTTATTAGATATTAAATATGTAATAAATTGTATTATAGTGCTATAGGTATTTATTCACAAAATTACGAATTAGACTTCGCCCCGTGTCGTAATTCTTTGCACGGTTGACTGTGTTCTGCATTAGTTTATATAGTATTAGTCTGTTTATCTTAGCTGTTGGGAAAAAAGGAGAAATAATTAAATGGGTTCATTATTGTAACTTACTTTAAAAAAAAAAAAAAAACGTCATTTTAATTAAAAGTCGAGGGAGACGGCCTTACTGAAAGAAGGTTACATGGAGTTGGTGATTTACCGAGAGTGGATCGTCTGGGGTTGGTGGTGGGGGGTGAGTCAAGGCCGTCAGTTCCTCTTCCCCCACTCCTGCCTTCATCTCTTCAGTCTCCACCCGATCTTGGACCAAGTAACTAGCTCGGTGTAGATTGTTTCAAGTCGTCAGTGTTTTCCCTTCGTGTCTTCTCGTATTCGTGAGTGCGCGTGTGTATGTGCTACTCTAATTTAGTGTGCGATAACAACAATATACCTTCCTTTGGATTACATTAGCAATCAATCAGTGCATCTACATACTGTATTCTATTTATGTAAGTCAATTTTAATTTTTGCGAATATTTCAAAATTATAAATCTAATTGTTGGAATGTTGCACTAAGATAGTTTTCATTTGTTTATTAATTCACTCTCATCACCACCTCTTCATTTTTATGTTTTACAAAATAGATTTCCACTTTCGTTTTAATCGCATTTTTTTTTATATATATATATATATTTGAATGATTTCATAAATGCTAACTCCTTAGGTAGTATTTCTCACGATCCGTGACCAAGTCAATTCGGCAGTTATGGCTGCCTGTACTCACCAGTGTGACGTGGCATTCTCAGGAGGCCATTAGATGGAGTTTCCTAACGGGTGCATTTCCACCTAGCCACTACAACAATGTTGCTCAACACGTCCTTCTAGCCGCGAATCCTTCTTCTTATATCCTCCAATACTCGCAAATGTCAGTTTTCGTAAACGTATATTTCCAACATACTGGTATATATATATATTGATAAAATTATCGACCGTGGAATAAAAACAAACCTATAGTTTACCCGATAAACTATATATATATATATATTTCGTTGAACAACTGACCGTATTTCACTGATGTCATTTTCTTCACCTGTTTTTCAAGGTTTCTGAATACCTTCTTCTTTCCTTCATCCAAACGTTGGAGAATGTTAATTAAGTTTGGATGATTGTTCCAACGTTTGGATGAAGGAAAGAAGAAGGTATTCAGAAACCTTGAAAAGCTGGTGAAGAAAATGACATCAGTGAAATACGGTCAGTTGTTCAACGAAATATGCTTAAATGAAGGACTGCTCCCAAATTTTACAAATATATATATATATATTTGTGTATGATGGCAGCAAATCCTCACGTAAACATGTTTCATTAAAGCGATGGGCTGGTGTTAAAAGCCATATCAATTGCCCAAGAGACATCTTAATTTGACATGAGCAGATGTAAAAAGAAAATCACAACTTCCAGACAGACGAAAGGCAGGCAAAACTTTTTAATACGACACAAAATACAAATCAAAAAAGAAACAACAATAACAATGAATTAAAAACAAATACAGAAAGTAAAAACAATTACAGTGACAAAAAACAAGACTAACAAAAGTTAAAACAAGCTTTCGACTTTTACACAAGTCATCATCGGGTTAATGATATGGAAAACAACACATATATAAAACAAAAATGAAGAAAAACTCTATCCAATCAGAATGTGTAAATTAAAAATACGAGCCATTCGGATCAACTAAAAAGCTGTTCGTAAATTGGAGCAGACCAGCTTAAAAGTCGTTAACATAGAGTATAGAGGCTGCTGTTTACTTTAATGAAAATATATATATATATATATATATATATTTGTATAATTAGGGAGCACATTTTCATTCATACAAATTTCGTTAAACACTTTCTGCACCTTTGTTTTAGTTTCTTTTCTTACCAACTTTTCTAATTAGAAAATTAGAAAAGTTGATAAGAAAAGAAAATTTCTAATTAGAAAATTAGAAAAGTTGATAAGAAAAGAAACTAAAACAAAGGTGCAAAAAGTGTTTAACAAAATATATATATATTGAAGCTGCAACTATAGGAGAAAAAGAAAAAGATGAGCAAAGAAGGAAAACAATTGAAATGCTATATATTAAAAAGGATGTAAGTTCGATTAATCATAAGGTGATATTACTAATTTAAGTAACATTTATTCGGAAGTGTTGTGCTGAGTTTTAGTGAAATTTTATTTATTTAGTTCCTTTGAGTGAGCAGTGTTGAGGTTTCTTTTAATGTTATCTTATTAGTCTAGTCTAAGGCTTTGTCCGGATAAGATTGTTGTTCCTTTAAATAATGTAAATTTCATTTTCTTAGTTTAAAAAATTCGTACTTCTGTAAGTTATATTGTTTTATTTATCTCTGAAATACTTCTACTTATAATATTCATAAGTTGTAACAATTCATTTTCATATTGTTTATATGTTGGATGTTGATAAGTGATTTCTTATTGTCCTTTGTTTGTAGGCCTATGAAAAAGGTTTTAAAACAAAACCGAAACGTCATCAACGAGAGTTTGATTTTTGAACCTAGAAAATTGACCAAATCTTGGTTAGATAACACACCTATTCTATTAAACGGTCGATATTTTATTGAATCTGATTATATATATATATATATATCGTATTGATATTATGTCAATTTGGAAAACAGGAATTGGATTGATTTTTAATTAAAAAATGACATTGTTGGTTAGTTCCTCTCGGTAAAGACCAACAGTTCGAATAAAATCAATATCTCTAAGGTGGGTGTGAAATTTATATTTATTGTTAATTTGTCAGCAATAATATAAAAAAATCTGTAGTGGCCTACACTTCTAAGTAAATTTAATATCAATCTTCTTGGGTATATAATATATAATGTCTCATTTAAGTGTAATGTAAACATCTAAATGGAAGATGTTTATTAGTCTTTTATTCCTGAGGTAGTCAGATAGTAGTGATTGATCGACTTATCAATATATAAGCTTACTTTTGTATATCACACCACTGTTGCAAATAATCTCATTAGTATAACTACAGGAGTAATAACATTTTTGAAAAGCCAAAGTGAAATAATAATCCTACAAGAGAACATGGCTTTTGTTCAATGAATTGATTGTTAGAATGAAAAATGAAAGTATATTAAAAATTTTTTTGGTAGTTTATAATGTCATGTTTAAAACCTACGCAATATTAGACAGTATTGCTAATGTAGCCATGAAAATACATTTATTTCAGCATATTCACCACCACATTAATCAAAATATATTTGACGAGTTTAATAAATATATCTGACGACCTGATCTGATATTGTTGAATTAGTTCAGTAATGGTGCGTCACGCATTTAAATTTACTTTAATGCATATTGTTTGAATTGAAGTATTTATAATCATTATATGTTATAATCTTTATCAATGTAACACGTTATTCGATAGAGTCTTTGTGTTTCTATTTGCTTTTAATAATTTTTAATTCGTATTTGTGAAGTTTATGCAATTTTAGGTAGATTTATGTGTAGTTTAACCACATATTATGGGATATTATGACTATTGTACACGCAATAAGTTTGCATAATGTATATTTAAGTTTAGAGGTGTCTATGTTAGGGTCTTCGTAATGACTGCAGATTTATATTCTCTGACAAAGGTATTGCTGATACAAAAACAATGACAAAGCAAAACTTACATCTCAGTATTATATGGTTTCATTTTCATAAAAATTTTTTCTTAATGTTGATAAACTGGAAGGTAATAATTATTCGCGATTTATCAAAATTTGCAAATTTTCGTTTTGATGTTTTGTAATTATTTGATTGATATTCTATGGACAAATATAGCCATTATCACAATGCCATAATGCCATAATCATTACAGTAAACACATGAATCAATTGTAAATGATAACCAGTATACATCGAAGATAGAATGCAAAATAATGATTTTCAACAATAACTGAATAACTATTCTAACGTAGTGCAATCAGTTATTTTGTGTTATTTACTCATTGTAGGGTAAAAAGCTAATGAAATGGTCTCCACATATAAATAATACTTATTATTTAGAATAATACTCATACTCATATTGGGGGATTTCAAAAATACACTAAAAAAACATTAAGTGTTCAAAACGTGTTGTTAGTTTTCATATTAAACTTTTTTTATGTGCAGACGCCAATTTTTGAAATCTCCTAATACTCATACTGGGGAATTTCAAAAATTACACTAAAAAACAATAAGTGTTCAAAACGCGTTGTCAGGTTTCGTATTAAACTTTTTTCATGTGGAGACGTAATTTTTGAAACCCTTAATACTCATATTGGGGGATTTTAAAAATTACACTAAAAAACAATAAGTGTTCAAAACGTGTTGTTAGTTTTCATGCTAAACTTTTTTCATGTGGAGACGTAATTTTTGAAATCCCCTTAATATCGGAAATATAAGTTCAACATTATAATTTTTATGGAGACGTATTGAAATAAGAGATATGACTTTTAGAGTGTTTTACGTGATTATGGGTGGTATACGTATCATGATTACTTGTGTTAATAATTAAATTTAAATATTCGGAAGGTTTTCGAACTTGTAAGTTCTTGGTTTAGGAGGTGTGTAATATAATGAGATACGACTTGCCTAGCAGGTGGGGTCTTTGAAGCAGGGTGAAGTCGAAGTCTCGCCGCGTTGGGCAATCGATGACTGAGGGGAGGAGGGTAGGCAGATAGACATTATTATAATCTGTGTCAAACGGCCTCGCAGATCGTTAGCTCAAGGGCCTTTCTGCTTAACAAGCAACTTAAAACATTCAAACTCATTAAATCAGTTATTTCTCTAATAAAACTATATTTTCATCTACAGCCATTTAATTGAATCATTTACTCTTGAATAAATTAAATTTGAATTCTTCGCCACCTACTTATATTACAAAATATTAAATGTGGCTTATAATTATAATTTCTGTTTAAAAATAACAAAAAAAAAAAAAAGATATTTCTTTCCCCTATTACGAACATTACCGTGAATTGTTTCATTTAAATCAAGGCATCCCTGTATTTTATAAATTAAATTTTGTTCCTCCTACACGCCTACGCGCTTTAACTTAACAGAGTTTCGTTTGACGTAAACAAATTGAAGGTCAGTTAAAACATTATTGATTTTCTCAAACACTAAATACGTTGTAGATTTAGACGTTAATTACTTCTGTGTTTGGAGGTAGCAGTTTGTTATTAGTAAGAAAAGTAAAGGAATTATTACCTACCCAAGAAGTACAACGAGTTATTTTTTGTAAATTCAACCGGTTTATGTAAAAATAAATAATTATGTATATTTTGTTTCCCCTTCACTCGTATTTGTCAAATCTACTATAAGCAAGTTGTAGGGGTTTGTCTGTTTGTTTGTTAAATTTCTTCTTGGATTTTGGAGGTGATAAACTTACATAACGACGTATTTAGTGAACCCAGGCTACGTACGTGGATTGGGCGCCCAGTATAATATACATATATGATCAAACCACAATAGGAAAAGAGCAAAAAAGACTATGATCTTTCAACCGTAACAAACGGCCTTCGTCAGAGTCAAAAACCCAACTGAGAAAGGTCTTAGTCTTTTTTTTCTCCATGTATTATTGTGGTTTGATCATTGATTGTTATTTCACGTGTTTATGTAAATATTATTATATATATATATATATATATGATCAAACCACTATAACAAAATGGGAAAACAAGACTATATGTGGTTTGATCATTGATTGTTGTTTCACGTGTTTATGTGAAATCTTTATATATATATATATATATTATATATATATACTTAAAAATTGGAAAGATGATCCAAATATATTCTATACGAGTTCAAAATCGAGAAGAGTAATACACAGAGTAAAGAAACACACTTGCAAACTCAAAGTTTCGGAGAATCCGTCTTCAGGGGAAAAGAGAAAGGGAGGCGAAGCGCATTGTAGACACAACGGCAAGTAGTAACCCATCGGTTAGTAACGCAATCGCACGTGTTTGGTCTTTCTTTCTCTTTTCTCCTGAAGACGGATTGTCTGAAAATTTTATTTTCTAGGTGTGTTTCTTTACTCTGTGTGTTAATCTTCTTCGATTTTGAACTCTAGTGTATATATTATATTGTGATTTACGAAATTACGTCATTTTCACGATTTTTTTTATAATAATTTTCCTTTTAGTATCTCTTATTTGAACAGAAGCAATATCAATACTCCCTTTCCTGTATGTGAACTATGAATACACGGTATTGACATTATATTTTGACCTCAATACATTGATAATGTTATTTAAACCTTGAATAGCTCTTAGTGAATGACTTTTTAATCGTCTGCAGCTGATAAAGCTATAAGCCATTAAAGGAATAACTCAATTATTAGCAACATATTCGGATTAAAATATTTTAAAAACAAATGACTTAAAATAAAAAAAAACAGATAGTCCATCAAAAATTAATTTTTGACAACTTTTTGATAGAATTTTTTTTTGATATCTTCTAAAGCCTCAAAATGTTAAAAAGAAAACTGTAGAATCTGAAATTGGCGTTTGCCATTTGTAAGTATTTTGACATTGACTGTCAGTGATGTTCGTCCTTACGAACTGTTTTACGTAAATTGTTGTCACTGTTTGATCTGATTAATTTATTCTATTTGACTTCTTTTCACTGGTGAAATTAATGACTTTACGTCAACGAAGAGAAGTTATTATCAACTACCCTTTGTTAATCCGTACGTAAAACCATACATTTGCGGAAAACCTTAGAATGAATGATATTTGTTATTATTTTATAGTATAATTTTAACAAATGCCAATAAAATTGAGTCTAGAGCAGGTATTCTACAATATAGTAAAAAACAATATGAATGCTATATTGCAGGGATCTTCAACCTTTTTTACATCGCGACCCATTTTTAATGCAAAAATTTATTCGCGACCGTTTAGTGGGAACAAAAATAAAATTAAGAACAAATAAAAAAGGGGAAAATTAAAATAAATTTGATCAATAGTAACTTTAATCAGATTGCTGTGCCGCATTAATAATAAACAAATTATTTATTTCATTTAGTCCTTTATTTTATATTTAGAAATAAACAATTTCCAACATTTAGCGACCTCTGTTTAACCCTTTCGGACTCCGAAGAGGGTCGGGACTCACCGTTTGAAGACCCTTGCTAATTCATTACTTGTGCAGTCTGCTATAGTATGGTATTTCTTCATATTGGGGGATTTCAAAAAATTTACGTCTCCTTAAAAAAAAAAAAAAGTTTAATATGAAAACTAACAACACGTTTCGAACACATAGTGTTCTTCTTCAGGTTTGCATCTAAATATATATCTTTATACCAATTAAAAGAAACGGTCCAGTGGACTTTTTTAAATAAAATAAATTCAAAACGAAGGAAACACACAGAAAGACACAGACATAACTCACATCGATATTTCGACCTGCCTTCCTGCGGGACTCTTTGCTCTTCACACCTCCTGATGACGACGATGGTCGAAATATCGATGTGAGTTATGTCTGTGTCTTTCTGTGTGTTTCCTTCGTTTTGAATTTATTTTATATATTATATATATATATATATATATATATATATATATATATATATATTATTTTAATTAATTTCATCACAAACATTTTTCCAACTGTAGTCTTGATAATGGTGGTTATAAGTAAGTCTCATTATTCAAAACGTTTAAATAGTTTTACAGTTTTAAGGTTTTAATATTATTTGAGATGTTTATATTTTACTTAAGATGTTATGTTCAATTTGTTTAAATAGCTCTTTTAATTACTTTGTATACTCTACGTAATTTAATTTGTTAGAACAACTTTGTTGAAGTAATGTTTAATTCCTTTATACATGATCTTGTTAATGGCATCATGTAAGTTAGTAATTGTCGAAAATTAAACTGTTCTGAATTCATTCTGTATTTATATTCATTATATGTTTAATTTGTATCAGTTAAATAGTATGTCTGCAATAAGTTTAGTTTTCGGAAAAATGGTTTTGTAGAAAATAGTTGTTTTTGGACAGCGAATTGGAATCGTCAAATGGACTTCATTCTGACTCATGTTTGTCAGTTTATTTCCGATACTGACAAAACAAGTTTGCTTGAATAATGTTAGTCAAACGTACGGACTTTTCAGTTATCCCTTGTCGTTTTTTTTTAAACATCTTTATGAGTATATTATTTTTTTTTAGAGTATTATTGTAATAGGAGATCCCTGGGCCATATTCTCTTGAGTCGTCTTGGGGGATTCTGGAAACGTGAGGGGGAAGCAAGGATTCGTACAAGTAGATTTGGGTGAGAGGAAAGGTTGTTGTGAAATGACTTGTAACGATCAGAGGCTAGGTTTTGGATGAATGGAATTTTTAGGTCTTTATGAAGGGTGTAGTTTTATGATAGTACGGAGGATTTTTGATTGTAGGGATTGTATTACCCCCCCCCCCTCCCCTCCCCCCATTGTCGTATACTAACATTTCCACTCCTGTCTGAGAAAACTTGAAAAGTCGAAAAAAGTGTTGCTAATTGAATGTAGGTCAGTAAAGAAAACTTTGTAATTTTACCCAACGTTTTCATATTGTGTGACACTTATCCAGTAATGCGTAGGCAAAAACCAAGCTGTCGGAACTATATATTTACGGAGGGAAAACTTATTCTATGATAAGTAAATGCTTGTACAAATCAAATGGTGTTCTAAGAAGCGTTTGTTTTCCTTAAGCTAGGTGTGCGACGTAAACCAACGATAACCTTGAACAAAGAATAAATAGAGAAAACGTCTTTCTGTTTTATCAATCAGGGAAGCGTCTTTTAAACCAAAAGGCTTTTGATGAAAGTCCTACAGACATCGTTTTCACAAAAACCCTTAATTTTTTTTTTTTTTGTTTTAAACCGATCCCCTCGCGTATGATAACGTCAGCCGTTTTCCGGCTTTTTCATTGATCGGTGATTCTACAGATTCTACATTGGGAGTCTTAAATTTTAAATTGGGAGTTCTAACTCAATTGCATTTAGAATAGCGATCTTTAACAAGTACTTGACGACATCGTACAGGCTCGGAACAGACAGCTTAACGTCCTCTCCGAGGGACGACATACTCAGATTTATTCACCCACCGCGTGAATAAATCGAGGACCAGGAAAAGCCCTTAATAATTTGTGTAAGACCTGATTCATTTCAAAAAGAATTCATTTACGAAATAAATTATAAACTATCGCAATATATGACTGTGTCCTATTTTCGTGTTTATTTTCAAAATAAACATATCTGTGTAGTTAGCCAATCATAGCTTGAAAGTTCATAACTTCGCTTCATCGAGTTGAATATCCAATCCATTCAAAGCTTAGATTTTAAGTTAGACATACTCAAATCTAGTGTCGAAGTTGCAGCTTGCTATGTCTCATGGTGGCTGAGATTACTTGTGACACTATTTAGTGCTTTAAAGGTCCATAACTTCACTTTTACTTTGAATTTCCCATCTAGTCAGAGCTTATATTTCAAGCTGGACATACAGGAATTTACTGTCAAAGTTTTAGCTTGTTACGTGTTTAGCTTGGCTGTGTTTACTGGTGACAATATTTTGCGGACAAACCGACATGCCGACATACAGAAATTATTCTAAGAGTAGATTCGATTTCTGTAATATATGAAACGTAAAGAAAATCTGAAATGAGTCAGTTCTAAGCAATGCACAGACAAAACCTTTCTTTTATTTATATAGATATACTTGTGCTACTGTCATCGGCGAGCATGCAAGCCACTGGGCTACTCTGGTTCCATACCTTACTTTATTACCAGTGTTTATATTACGGAAATATTAAATTAAAAAAAAAAGTTGTTACATTTATTTATAATACATGCACTACTGTCATCGGCGAGCATGCAAGCCACTGGGCTACTCTGGTTCCATACCTTACTTTATTACCAGTGTTTATATTATGCAGATATTAAATAAAAAAAAATGGTTACATTTATTTATAATATATTTGCACTACTGTCATCGGCGAGCATGCAAGCCACTGGGCTACTCTGGTTCCATACCTTACTTTATTACCATTGTTTATATTATGCAGATATTAAATTAAAAAAAAAATGGTTACATTTATTTATAATATATTTGCACTACTGTCATCGGCGAGCATGCAAGCCACTGAGCTACCCTGGTTCCATACCTTACTTTATTAACAGTGTTTATATTATGCAGATATTAAATTAAAAAAAAAAGCCCGCAAACCACTGGTTACCCTAGCTCCAAAATTTGGAATTAAATAATAATTTTTCTTTATTTAACATTATTCAGGTAATGAACAATATGTATTATAATTTCGGGTAATAATTAATTAGCTAGTAGTAATTATTAATTTAAATTGTTGTGAATATAAAGAGTTTTTTTTTTAAAAAAAAATATTTATGCATCGAGGAATAATATTTTATTGTAACTAATTGGTAATTATTTTAAATAGTTGCATTTATTGTAAAAGAACTTTAATTGTCTCCTATTATAATGGTTTAAAAATATTATGTTCAATTTTATTTATTTGGATATTGTTTTGACTGAAATCGGAAGTTACTTTTGATAGTCATTTGTTTTAATGCGGCAACGGAAGGAAGTATTTGTAATTCATTTGTTTTAATGCAGATATGACTTTAAATAATACGCAGTTACTCTATTCGCTTCCAAGCTGCGCTTCTGTCAAGTAAGTACTGTCTTATTCCTTAAATTCTCTTCAAATTAATCTTTTTTCAAAAGAAATTTTATATATTATTGTAAACTACATATTATCATTTATATTTATCATATAAAATTACTGTTGAGTTTGGTTCCATACTAATATTCAAATATATTACTATCAAAAACGAATTAAGTAACACATTCATTTGAATTTTACATATTACTTTTAAAATCAATTTCCAGAAACCAAATAGATTCATTTCTCTAAATTATATATCATTGTAAGTTTGTTTACGTTACAACTATTCTTTTTTTTTTTAATCTTTGAACAATTATAATATTATCTTACAATTCTGATTATTTAATTTAGTTTGCAGCATTTACTGCTTTAATTTGATTGTAAATTTGTAAAAAAAAAATATATTTTAACTAGCAAATGTTCCCATCTTGGACGGGTAGTTTTTCTAATCATCGGAGATGATACATGATATTCTAAAGTATCATTAAAAATTATAGAATAGTAGAAAATATCATTGTCAGTACAGTGTTAAGAGAATGCACCTGTGTAAACCATATTAGCTAAAAAAAAAATGGAGGTCTCTATCTCCACGGAAGATAGGTGAACAAACATACAAACAAACTCACGAACATTATATATAGAAATAGTATGAGACGACAGATAATGTATATGTTATGCTATAATATATTATGTTACATTATTTATGATCTATAACATTGATTCAATACGACAAAAATGTTTAATTTAAATAAAATTAAAAAAAATAATTACATTTTTCTTAAATCCATTTATTTAGCATGCTCCATATATATATATATAGAAAATTGTCACAATAACACGTGATATAAATATTCAGGTAACTCACCACAAATTAAAGAAGATAGTCGCTCTAAGGCCTTTCGCTTTCACGTCGTCAGAGAGCAGCAAGTTGTATTCACTTGCTCTCTGACGACGTGAAAGCGAAAGGCCTTAGAGCGACTATCTTCTTTAATTTGTGGTGAGTTACCTATATATATATATAAATATTACATGCAATTGAATCTATTTAACAATAAAATACATTACATTAAGATTAAATTAAACCTTTCCTTATTTTAAATTAAACATTGAGATACACACTATCAAAGTTTTTGGAAGTCTATAAGGTCTATGAATTTTTTTAAAGTCTTGAAATAGTTGACTGTTTTGCACTGTCATACTATTTGCCTGGAGGCCACAGCGGGTTATTATTGTGAATTTCATGAATCGTTGTCGCGCTTGGTCAAGAATTAAATAATTTTATTATTATATATAAAAATAAGATACTTTTTTATACGAATACTCAAAAATCATGTAATACTATGTGGAACATGCTGCAATAAAATAATAAAAAAAACCTTTATTAAATAATTATTACGAAAAATGTAAGATTTAATATTTTTTTTATTACTAATTGATTTCTTTTTATGGTACTAATAATGGTTTAATGCTTGTGTGATTAATTAACGGTTTATAGCGCCCAGGTATGACTCAGAGTGAAGGGGGGGGGGGGGGAGGATCCGCCCACATGATTAAGCACAACTTAGTAACTATTAGACAGTAATTAATGAACGTGAATAAAAGAAATAAAATTTCCCCATTTCACTCAGAAATTGACAAGTCATACTAACTGAAGTATTATTTCAAATAACTTTTTTATTCATTTGTTATTACTTTAACTGTTTGTCCTCTGTGAAAATAACTATAGATCTTGATAAAGCCTGTTTCAAAACAGTTTAAAGGTCTCATTCTCAGGAGTAGAACTTTTCCTGAGAGAAATTTAAAAAAATCTGTTGTAATACATGTATTTGTTGAACTGGTAGTAAGCTATTATGTAAGGTATTGGCCTAAAATCATTTGATAACAGATAAACTATATCAATCTATATTAAATACATGTCCTATAACACAAACTTTTTTTTTAAAATATTTAGTAAATATTATTTATATAGAAATTATACAATTTTAATGAATTCAAAAAATTATAGGTACATATATCCAGATATCTTGTTACATTTGTATTGTTTTTTCCATTCTAGCATATCAGTTATTATATATATATATATATATATATGATCAAACCACAATATGATATGGGAAAACAAGACTAAGATCTTTCAACAGTAACAAGTGGTCTTCATCAGAGTCAAAAACCCAACTCTAACGAACTCTGACCAAACTCTGACGAAGACCGCTTGTTACGGTTGAAAGATCTTGGTCTTGTTTTCCCATTTCATATTGTGGTTTGAACATTGATTGTTATTTCACGTGTTTATGTGAAATATTTATATATATTTATATATATATATATATATATATATATATATATATCACAGTAAACTATAGACACAGAGTGAAGATACGAACGATTGCAAAGGCAACGGTCTGCGAACCACTTTGCTTCTTCACCCTTTCGCATTTTAAATTTCTCCTGACGATGGCATGTTGCCTAAATTATTGAGAATTGTCAGTGTTAGTCCTGTTTATGGTTTGTTGACTACCATTTACTTAATCAAATTAATTGATATAATTTTACTCGACTCTTTTAAAAATATAATAATAGACATTTTATTTCACAAAAAGTAATTACACATGATAATAATATTTTTTTTCCAATTGTGAAACTAGGCCTACTTCTGGGCATAGGTAGAAGTAGTCATACATACAATAATGTCATAAATGACATCCATAGATTGCCCTCTGAAGAAAGATGATTCTCTAACGAAATTAGATTCATTAGTGTCTACTTCAGAATGGAAGAAGAAGAAGTAAAAGACTAATTTCCCTTTTGATTGTCCTTATCCGTAGATTTTCTAAACACTTATGTCTTAGTATAGATTGGAAACCAAAGTACTGGCCTCTGCTAATTCTTTATGCCCGTCCCTGAAATGTTGATATACAGTGGTCCCTCAGTTATCGCGGTTAATAGGGATCAGTACCGGCCGTGATAAGCCATCCTCTCATTTTTAATATACGTATTTTTTTTGCTTATGTATAATATTAATAAGTATACATGAAATCATATATGTGGATATGTTGTCATTAGAATAATAAAGAATACTTTCAAACATTTAAATGAAATATTAATAGTATAAATAACTTACAAAATGTATAAATAATATAATTATGATATGTATATGTAAAATACGTAAATATGTTTTTAGGACTCTTTCAATATTATAACAACTTTTCTTTTATAATAAGAAACATAACTCGATCACCTCTGAGAATAGCTTCTCTTCGTTTGATCTTTATAAATGTTGATGAAACACGTAGAAATTCCAATCGGAGACTTAGCTTTTCAATTTTGTGGACAACTCCCTGCATTCAGCTGGTGTGCGGGTAACTTTCGCGCTATAATTCATCATTTTGATTTTGTTGATGAATATTTTTGAAGCCACGATGAATGAAGTGCGAAGTAGCTAGGGACTGACCGTATATGTTTTTGAGGGTGTTAACAGTTTCCTTCTATGAATTACATATCACAATTAGCGGAGATTAACATTATTTATATTTATTGACGCTTTAAAATACTCCGCCTCTTATATTGAAATATAATTTTACCTAATTATAATAACGTAGGTAATTTTTTTAGATAAATGTCTGCTCGGGTATTAGAGTGTAGTGATATGTATAAAATTGTGTGTAATTGTTATAAAATATTCATAGAAGAGCTTGGTAAATCGTTAAAATTGCGCGTCAAACAACATCAATACTTTGTAATTAGAGGTCAGGAAGGTAGCGATTTATTTTTGCATATAAATAATGATGGGAATCATGATTGAAATTGGACAGAAGCTAAAATGTTCAAGTATGCTTGATCAACGTTGGTAAGAAATATAATCGAGTCGCCTAAATTTAAGAGATCAAAGACTGTATACCTTGATAATAGTTCATTCAAGTTACTTGCAATATTAATAAAAGCAATATCCTTCGCCTACCAGCGTTAACAACTAACAGATAATGTTTTACTTATTTCTTCAAAACTTCTTTTTTTTTTACCAAAACTTTTCCAGCCTTTTGTTCTCTTTCCTCACCTTTTATGTCCTTTAAAACACCTTTATTACCTCCCACCCCCCCACAAAATGTTCGCTTTCAGTTACTTCAGGCCATATTGACTCAGATTAGGGGCGGTTATTTTGGTGCAAGTATCTTTGTACTATTTCTCAATTTCCTACTTTGCTTTAAACGTTGATTATTTTTTCATTTATATACTGTGATATTTTGTTTCTGCATTTCCAATGAGAAAAAATTTTTTCCATAATTATCGCGCTAGTATTTTTTGGTTATGAATGAAAGCAAATATATCCTTTTATTCTTTATCTAATTATTTATAATGGAAAACAATGGTGATTTAATCCACTGATAATTTTATCACATCTTTGTATTTCATTGTGAATATTTTCGTATTCTGTAGGAATAAAAATCTCCTTGGGTTTCGTATAATTTAGATGTGTTTTGCCTTTATTATGACTAACATCAGATTTACCATACTTGTTTTTTTTACAGAAATAAAGTCAAGGTATTTTTCTTAAGAGGTGAAAAATGTTTTGTCTACAATATATATTAGATTCATTGTAATAGATGAATGAAATAGTCCAGTTATTGATTATTTCTGATAAATGGAGTACTTATATAAAGTTGAATGACAAGTAATCAGGTTTTTCTGTTATTTATTAAAAGGACAGTCTCCGGATATTTTTTCTTTTTTTTTGAAATCATGACTTTGATATATATATATCTATAGATGGATGAAAGGATTTGTAAATATAAGAATGCGTCTTATAATTAGTAGTGTTTTATAATCGAAAGAATATCGTAATTATTTCCCATTATTTCTGAGAAGTTTGAGAGATTAAAATCTTCAACGGATGAATTGGTTTAGAAAGTCACAAATTAAAACATTATAATTCTTGTATCTAAGGCTATAATTAAGAAAGTATCCTGATTTTTTATATAAATTAAGTGAAATTATAACACCATTAGGAGATTAATTTAGGAGAATTGAATTCAGCATTTTAATTCTAAAAGAATTGAATAGAGGACTAGTATTGCCATATTGACGCTGGTGATCAAACCGTATTTAGAATCGCACTGCCAGCTGTTTTTTGCAAAAGCGGAACAGCAGTTTGCCAATAGTGCTAAAGAACACGTCAACACTCGTCAACCCGTTAGCTTCCTATTTACTTTTTTAGAATAATGATTTTTTTTTTAAAAAAATATTTCTATCAATTTAATTTAATGAAGTTAATGAAAAAAAAAAGATAAATCCGTGTAATAATCTAGGTCAGGAGTGGGGAAACTTTCTCGGAGTAAAGACGATTTTAGCATCGTCTAGTTATCGAAAAGACTACAACGTATGGATAAGCAAATTTTTTTAAAGTAATTATTTCAAGAAATTTTTCATTCTTTTCCAGTAATGATTAAAAAATAGTATTTTGTTTCTTTTAATACTAGAATTGTAATTCTTTGTATTTTGAAACATTTCCTAAACAAACAACAGGAGGCCGCACTTTATGATTGAAAAGACCGCACGCAGGTTCCCCACGATTGAACTAGGTGAGAATTTAAGGAACAGCTTGTGCTGGTCAGTTGGGATACTGTTTGTCAGTTCATATCAAAATGACTGAAAGAATGATATTTTTTTTTTAAAGTTCTTAGTGGATTAAGAAGAAATGAGAACAAAAAACTATCTAGATAGCCAGCTAGCCTGCTTGAACAGACTGTCAATCTTACTTTGAATCTATCCTCCCAGCGTCAGTCTCAACAGAAACAAAACCACTGTTCCTTAAGACTTACTAATCGTCTGTCTTGTACAGTGTTTATACATGTGTTATACCAGTGTTTCCCAAGTGGGCGGTGCTTTGATATCGGGGGGCGCTAATGCAAAAAGGAGTGGGGATTCTATTTCCATAAATTGAAAATTTCATACAATATAATTTCTAAATTTAAGTGAAAACACCACATGTAAACTTCTAGGAAAAGGTTTCTTAAAATTATTTGTTTTGATAGTTTATTTTTATGTTAAATGTATATTCTCATCTAAGTTTCTTTTATTGTGTATTAATTCTTTTGCATAAATATGCTATGAAACAATACATATATTGGATTATAAATAAATATTCGATTAGTCATTATATTAATTTAATTGTTAAAGTGTTACTCATTTCGTTATTTAGTCTAAGATTCTGATTATTATTGAGGAGTGTTGAGTATAGGTTTACGGACCCAAGGGGGCGGTCGTTCGAAAAAGTTTGGGAAACACTGTGTTATACATTATCAATATACTTAGCTTATGAAGAGTAAAGACGTCAAAAAAGTACTTTGACGACTTCAAAACATTTGAATCTGTCATAATTTTGAGATAGGATTTCTTAATTATTACCGTGGTTCGCTTATAATCAAGTAAAAACGGCATTAGCCTGGTGCCTCTGCTGCAGAGCTGCTCCGTACTATGATATCTTTTTGGAAGTTATAGTAACAATTGACTCAGTCCGCAATAACTGTTACAATTGTAATAATTCTTAATTAATAATAGTTATGTCACGAAAAATTGTGTAACCGTTGACATTACGTAAAGAATTAAACACTTAATTGATAACAGATGACTTGCATGGAGCATTCCTTATTGATTTCAATAATAATACATTTTAGGGCATTGCTTATAACTATATATTAGTTATCTCTATTATGTGATACTTGATGCATTCAAGTTTTATTCACTCAATCTTATGCGTGGATGCTAATCTTACCTGCTTCTTGTCGCTAGTGATCACAATCATTCGGAATCAACACACTTTCCAAGCATTCATCAATCATACTTCCGCCATAATTCTTTACATTCAAATAAATCAATTAGTCAAACTGATTATGAAATGTTTCCAATTGTTGATAGCGGCCTTTCTTATAGTAAAATTGAGTTCAACTACTTTACATTTAAAAAAAAAAAATATTTTTTACTCTAAAAATTGATATACATTTTATAATTTATTAACAATATTACTTATAAAATATTGTTATTTAGACCAACTTTTGAATTAATTAATTGTGCAATCTGTTATACTGTGGTGTTTACTCATATTGGGGAAAGTATTGTGTCTCTATACAAAAAAAAAGTTTATTATAAAAAAATAACAACGCGTTTCGAACACTTGATGTTCTTCTTCAGGTTACATCTAGTCTGCTGGGGTGTTTATTCAGTGGATGAGACCAATCAAGGACTTGGGTTAGAGTCACCTGAAGAAGAACATCAAGTGTTCGAAATGCGTTGTTAATTTTTTTATAATAAATTTTTTTGTGTGGAAACAATATTTTCCCTAATTTTTGAAGTTGAAGAGCAATAAGATAATCTTCATCAGAACTTCCCATCGTTATCTGTCATAGTATTGTTCTGTAGTGAACTTATAAGATCACCAATATATTATTAAGAGTTAAGGAAACCTTTCCAGCAAGTTTCTTATAAGAATTGCACAACCTGTGGCATTTATTGGTAGGGATCAGCATTCAATATATCCTAAGTATAGCATTGTGAAGACAAACAGTTTTTGTCCAGATCAGTCCTCGTAAGAGAATGCATCCTCTATTGTGCCAGTCATTATAAGGAGAGCTGTCATGGATGAATTGAGCTGACTAATTGTGCTTGTGTAAAGTCATATTTATAATAGGACGTTATCGGTTGTATGCATTGTTCTGTCTAATATATTGTCCTCATTGTAGAATAGTTCCACAGAAGTTATGAGATACTCTATTAGAAGGAACCAGCCATCTATTCTTGTATACTTTCGTTCATCAAATGATTTTGGAACACCTTTTAAAACAAAATTGATTTCATTAACTATGTAATCTGTTATAGTGTGGTATTTGCTTATGCTAGGAAAAGTATTAAGTCTCCACACAAAAAAGTTTATTACAAGAAACTAAACAACGCTTTTCGAACGCTTGATGTTTGAATTCCCTCCCACCCTTAAAAACACTCCCTGAAAACCCTCAGTCCTTGCTTAGTCTCACCTCCCGAACAACCACCCCAGCAGAGCAGGTAATTAAGAATCTCTTTTATGTTTAAATTAGACATGTCTCAGTATGTAGTTTTAAGTTAAGGATCAATTTAAACCATTTCAATATTATTCCCGTTATCACTAAATAGTGTCAGATGTATTCACCTTAATTAATTCGCCCATATGTTCCCAAAGCTCTTAAATGCATATATATTTTTTTCTAGATGCAACCTGAAGAAGAACATCAAGTGTTTGAAACGCGTTGTTCAGTTTCTTGTAATAAACTTTTTTTGTGTAAGACTTAATACTTTTCTTAACAAAATTGATTTGTTTAAACTACTTAGTTAATCAATCAGTCATATCGGTCGGATTGGTCATTAAGTTATTAATTCTTCCTATCATTGTGATTAATGTTATATATATATATATTATAGTTTTGAAGGCTCATTCATAATGGCTTTTAAAGTGGCTGAGACGTTGGAAAAGCTCGTTTCTTTTGTTTTATAAATGATCAGGTGTGGTCCAACAGGAAGCATGCTTCCCTTTAGTATTGTATATTAGAAGTTGGAATCCTAGGACATCACTTTTTTGAATCCTTTGCTTTGCTGTTCTTCAAAGAAGACGTTTATTAAAGGCTGTCGTTTCCCGAGTCCGTATGATATCAGGTAGTCGTTAAACATGCCTGCCCTAGTAAACTTAAGTGAGGCTAAATATATCACTCCCCAAGTAGAATCATCCTTGTAATGCTCTAACTGAAACTGGTGCCATACGAGAAATAAACCATACTTTCCACCCCTTGTACAACACTAAAGATGAAACCATGTAAGGGTGCTTGTCCTAAACTTACTCTCGTCCTTATTTTATTTTATTTTTATTTTGTACTACATTTACTTTCTTCTATAGATAACTCTCTGATGATATTGTTTTTTTAGTTAATGCCTGAGGAAGAACACTACGTGTTCGAAACGCGTTGTTTATACGATTAAATTTGTACATGTGGAGACGATTTCATTACCTTTTTACCCTACAATGAGTAAATACCTCATAATAACTGGTTGCACTATCTTAGAATTAAATTCTGTATTATATTTGACTTTTTTTTTTTTTTTTTTCAAAACTATTATAAGATGATATTTATGCAGGTGTTTTTCTGTGAAATATGTTTTATACAATAATCAAAACATTTCTGTTAAACCTTGTGTTCTGCTTTCATGAAAACATGGTTTCATAGTTTAATTGTTGAAATATATTTTGCCTAAAGAGTTTAACAGTTATATTACAATCGTGCTAAATAAACTCATATCATGGTTTTATCATGGCAGTTTGTTAAGTCAGAAAACCCTTTACCTCTTCAATTTTAATAGAGACTTTAATCTGGATGCTGAATAACAATGCTCCTTGCTTGTATGAAAACAAGTCTTTTCGCTTTGTTCCCACGCAGTCGCCTCCCCTCCTTCTGTACTTCTTTCACCATTTACCCTTACATAAATCATTTATTTTATTCTTTTTTTTTTGTTATATTCACAGTAGAATCTTAATGATCTGCAAATAAAGTTATTTTCCTTTTTTCCTTATAGCAATCTTAACACCTCGTTAATGATTTCACAAAACTAAAATATTTTAATAATTAATATTGTGTGCGCTTAGTAGCTTGATATTTGGTAGTAGAAGGAACTATAGGAATTCAAACAGCGCAATTGATTTGTTATCGGATAGAACTGATGAAAGAGGGAACACAACCAGCAGCTCATTTCCTTATAATTCAATGGAATTTACGTATATTTCTTGACGATTCACAATATCTAGTTCTATTTGTTTTTAAACGAGTTTTATTTACTTTATTGCCTGTTGGTATATAAGTCTGTCTTTATGGATGAAATTTATTAATTTAAAATTGTTAGATCAGAATAAAAAAAAAAAGGCAATACAATGAATAAAAATGAAGTGGTTTTGAAAAGAATTCTTACCGTAAAGAATATATGACCAGAGTTAGATAATAATTTACGGAAAAATAAGGTTAAAGATTAATAATTACAAAGCTCTTCGAATCGTTTTCCTGTGTCCAGTCACAAAACCTTCAGGCAGGATTAGCAGAAGGTAAATTTGGATTGCTGTCGCTTTAAAGATGTAACTTCTAAAAATTTAAAATTATTTTAACAGAAATACTTTTGTTTATTTATAGTAAATGCTAGGTAAATTAATTTACATAATTCATGATTTTTTTTTATCCATTTATTTTGCATTCATCATATATAATATTAAATGTTATCGATCTTAGTTTTAACATTAAAATACATTATTGTACGATTACATTAAGCCTTTCATTACATTACATTAAACATTTAGATACACACTATAAAATGATCAAACCATAATAAGAAATGGGAAAACAAGACTAAGATCTTTCAACCGTAACAAGCGGTCTTCGTCAGAGTCAAAAACCGAACTGAAGGACTCTTTCAGTTGGGTTTTTGACTATGACGAAGACCGCTTGTTACAGTTGAAAGATCTTAGTCTTGTTTTCCCATTTCTTATTGTGGTTTGATCATTGATTGTTATTTCACGTGTTTATGTGAAATCTTTTTAACACTATAAAATATTTGGAAAGTCTGTAGGGTTTATGAATTGTTTAAAATATATAATTCATGGTATTTAATATGTTTTGCAATTGTTTCTTGCAGATATTTTAGGTGGAGGTCGTTGCGATTGTTTGACTAGGGGTTGTGAGAAGTGGTGAAGATTTAATGGAGTTACATTCACTGGTGAGTTGTAGAATGCTCTTGATTAGTATTGCAGAGGGGTTTGACTGAAGGGTGAGTCTAATGCGATGTGTCAGGCCTGGCGAGGGCTTATGTAGATGAGAAGCAGGTTCTCTATATATATAACGGTGCACTGGGTGCCGCACCTCCTCCACCTCCCCTATTCCCCTCACTTGAACCCTGAGACAATAATAGCCCTGGCTCCTCTCTCTCTCAACCAACCCATCTGGTCTCCATTCCATTCAATTTCTACTCACGACGTCTTCTCCGACACACAAGTCCCCCCAATTCCGTCTTGTTAGTTCAATTTGTACGTCAGCTTCCAAGTAGATTCAGCGTTTTCTGTCGTCTGTGGTCAGATATAGCTTTACACGAACAAGTCCTACCAGTTCAGTTTTAATCGTGTCATTCATACCATCATTCATACTCTCTCTCTCTCCTTCACTTTCCCTTTCTCTCCTCTTATTAGTGTCAATAACAAACTGTTTTTCCCTTTTCCAGATGTAGTTCAAGTGTTAACCTAAAACTTTATATCACATAATTTTCTAAAATCCATCTCAATCATTCTCTAAAATCATGCAATATTGAAGTAAAAATATCCCGCAGATAACTTTTTTTTTTGATTGTCTTTGTATTTTTATGAAATCCTCGATAAAGTAGTCTAGATTATGATTGCAGTTTTTGTTATTGTTTACAGGATCTCCAACTAACTTACTTTATTTATACGTTTAAATTTATAAAGGAAAATAGAATACTTACTATGACTGATATTTGGATGAATTGTTGTTCGTCATCAAGAGAACATAGAAGTGAACTTTAAGCGCGATTGATGGACTTAGCCAAGCTTGTTGAGGCCGAGTAACGGCTGCAATGTTTTTTGTTCTTCTGTATTCAATGTAATTATTTTTTCGGGAATCGTTCAGTTTTCCAGTTTTAAATTAAACTCAAATGCCCACGGTTTAAAATCTGTTAAACTGTGTGTGTGAGAGGGAGAGAGAAAGAAAGAAAAAGAGAGAGAGAGAGAGAGAGAGAGAGAGAAAGGAGAGAGAGTGAGTAGAGTGAAAGAGAGAGTGAGAGAGAAAGAGAAAGAGAAATACCTTTTTCTTAAATAATGAGGTGTGAACTGCAAGCATCTGACAGAGCTCATAATAACAAGAGTACGCAAGCTTTATTTGAATGTATCTAAAACCTAGGCTATAGACGATAGATTGTAATAAATTAATGTGTTAATCGATTTTAATTGGATTCATAATTAATAAAGTGCTCATTATAGGTATTAATAATTATTATTCCAATTATCCAGATTATAAGAAAAATGGAATTCATTCATCATAATGAAAAATATAATTTAATTTAAAAAAATATATCTAATATAAATATGATACATTTTCTGAAACTGTAAGAACCAGGCTTCTTCGAAACTTACATATATTTGATATATCATACCTGTGTTTTTAAGGATATCATACGTTGTAATTTTATTACAAATACTAATTTTGACTCTAATTCAATTATTATAGCGATATTACTGTCATAGTATTGGTCAGACTCCATGCGTGAACGTTATTAGTTATTAATAAACGAATAATTGTACGTCTTGTAGAGCTCTATGTGGATGCATTTTTCCAACGTCTATACCTGTAAAAGTTAGTAATTCTTTATTCTTTATTTGTAAGAACGAAATAAAAAAAAATAATATGTTAAATATTCTAAACACAAATAACTTTATAGAAATCTGAAAAGACAACCTTTTTGAAAATTTTATTGTTTATAACTCTGAATATTAAGATTTTTTTCTGTTTTTCTGTAACTTCATCTAAGCCATTGAATCTTAAAAAAATACTGTTAAAATGGCGTTTGCTATTGTTTACGTTTTGACATTGATTTGTGGTCCGTGATGCGTATATTATCAACGAGCAGTTTTATAGTAAATGTTTTACTTTAAAATCTGATTTCATTCGTTTTATTTTATTTCCATTTGTGGATTTATTATTCTAAATTAATTATGTATAAGTGTTAAAAATATTATTCTTTCTAAATTTTTTATGTGTTTAACAATAAATTTTTTGATAATCCCTTATTCATCAATATTGATTATATTCGTTTTTATTAAATTGTTTAATGTTAACAATTTATGATGAACTTGAAAACTAGTTGCAGATACTCAAGATTATGAAACTAAGGTACCAGCATTTTGTACCGAAAAAATTAGTCAAATTAATTGTTTTTATTATTGTTTTGTTCACCTGTGTGAGACCGAACTACGTGTTTGGAGTGAGGTAAATTAAATAAATTCCTGCAGTGTCTCCTACCAGGTTTTTCATTGCTGTAATACCCTTTTTACCAGATTATTTAAATATTTATAAATTATTAATCTAGGCTCATGTATTAATACATGTTTAGTTGTGATAGAATATGCAATTGGCATCACGATGTCGTGCGATTAACAATGAACCGTTATTGTTTCCCACAAGAGAGATAGTAACTACATTTCAATCTCTTTGGTAGATTAAAGATTTCACAAAAGTGATCCAGAAACCTTTGGTCATAGATTTTAATTGTTTTTTTTTTCACGAGCTGTAATGGAATTAAATTACCTAATCATATTGATGGATGAGTGTTTTTTTATAATTGGCTTATTAATATTAATTATGCTTGAGTGTAGGTCGCTCCGGCTTTTTTTCTTCTGTCAACTAAACCTTGATATTATTTTTGCAATAAAGTTGTAGACAAGTTTCGCTGATTATAAATTCGTTGCTTGTGCAATCAGTTACTGTATTGTATTTACTCATATTGGGAGAATTCAAGAATTACGTCTCCACACATAAATAAAATAAAAAAAAAGAGCTAAATTTGGAACTACGACAGTAGATTTGGAACACGCGTTTCGAACACTTAGTTTTCTTCTTCAGGTTAACATCATCACTGTTGAGGAAAGGAAAGAATCCTTTCTAACTCCTTCCCGTAGATTGACCTTCAACTGACTTCAGATGTTGACCTGAAGAAGAATAAGAGTTCGAAACTCGTTGTTAGTTTCAAATTAAAGTTTTTTTTTTGTGTGGGGGCGTAATTCTTGAATTCCCCTCCAAATATTATTTCCTAAATAGTTCTAAGTTATTCAACTTAAGCCAATTGTGCAAACTTTTTGCCATTGGTGCATATGATCTTAGCTAGCTTAACCATTAACCAATCAGAATTGCCTTATGCTAATGATGAATATAATAGAAAAGGGGGAGGGGGGATTTAGAATTTCTTTATTGTTTGATGCAAAAGATACCATATTCTGCTAAATAGAAAATAATTTTAATTAAGATCTTAAGAAAGGGGGTCAAAACTATAGATTGAAAAATATTGCATATACAAAAGATATTAATTTATTAGATGTTTTTCCCCTTCGTCTACAATATCGTTGGGAATCCTTTAACGCAGTGATATTGAACCCCTGTTACAATATATCTGTCGTATATTTATCTTATTTCCAATTCTACTGGGAGCATAAGGTATTGTTCGTCAACAAAAGATTTCTTTAAAGGAATTTGCTTAAATAGAAACATAAGGAGTTTATAAAAGCGATAAATTCATTAAATAGATCAGCCCGTGAAATGTAAGTTCCATTGTTTAGGTAGATTGTTAATAGTAAATGCTTTACTTTTTTTTATAAGTTTTTTAATATTGCTGTCCTCCGTTTTGCGTGCGATGACGTGCTTGGTGTTTTTCACAAAGAGTGCAGCATTTCACCATTTCTTCCATGGTGATTCCCAAGTGACGTGTCACTAAGCACAGAACAGCTGGTTAGCTTACACGGCTTGCAGGCCGTGTGGTGGAGCTTGTCGGTGTTTTTCACAAAGATTGCAGCATTCCACCATTTCTTCATGGTGATTCCCAAGTGACGTGTCACTAAGCACAGAAGTGCTGGTTAGCTTACACGGCTTGCAGGGCGTGTGGTGGAGCTTGTCGGTGTTTTTCACAAAGATTGCAGCATTTCACCATTTCTTCCATGGTGATTCCCAAGTGACGTGTCACTAAGCACAGAAGTGCTGGTTAGCTTACACGGCTTGCAGGCCGTGTGGTGGAGCTTGTCGGTGTTTTTCACAAAGATTGCAGCATTTCACCATTTCTTCCATGGTGATTCCCAAGTGACGTGTCACTAAGCACAGAAGTGCTGGTTAGCTTACACGGCTTGCAGGTCGTGTGGTGGAGCTTGTCGGTGTTTTTCACAAAGATTGCAGCATTTCACCATTTCTTCCATAGTGATTCCCAAGTGACGTGTCACTAAGCACAGAAGTGCTGGTTAGCTTACACGGCTCGCAGGGCGTGTGGTGGAGCTTGTCGGTGTTTTTCACAAAGATTGCAGCATTTCACCATTTCTTCCATAGTGATTCCCAAGTGACGTGTCACTAAGCACAGAAGTGCTGGTTAGCTTACACGGCTTGCAGGTCGTGTGGTGGAGCTTGTTGGTGTTTTTCACAAAGATTGCAGCATTACCCATTTCTTCCATGGTGATTCCCAAGTGACGTGTCACTAAGCACAGAAGTGCTGGTTAGCTTACACGGCTCGCAGGCCGTGTGGTGGAGTCAAGACAAGAGCTGAGCTGTTGGAGGAAGTGAACCTTTCGACCTTGGAGGTTCGTTGGCCGCGCTTCCCCAAGGTGACTGAGGCCGACGTGGGGACCAGCTCAGACTGACCGTTCTCTACCCTCCATTTCGTCACTGCTCCTTTTCCACAACTCTTAAAAAAAAACCACTATTTTTTTTGTTTACTTTCGAAATCAATTTCACTTTGATTGTTCTTAAATATTGATTTATAGAAATGAAGACTTCTGATAATCTTTAAATTTTTTTTTTTCATTTGCCTAACTCAAGTGCATTTCGAGTAGCGATCTTTAACGAGTATATGACATCGTACAGGCTCGGTACCGACCTCTAAACGTCCTCTTCGATGGACAAAGTACTCAGATTTATTCACCTCCCGCGTGAATAAATCGGGAGCCAGGTGGGGATCGAACCCTGGACTACCAGCCCAGAGGCGAGTACGCAAACCACTGAGCTAACCTAGCCCCCTATCTTTAGGATACTATCACAATGTGTGATACTAAGCTCCCTAATTAGAAAATTATTTAATTAGTTGAATCCGTCCGATCAGCAAAAACACCGCAAAGGCTGACGTTTTGACCCGCGAGGGGATCGGTTCCTACTCTACTATTTTAGGGCTATAATCTCTATTTTCAATACTTTCAGCGGTTTTCTTGGTGCTGAATGTATGACTCATTTATTATTTGGTATCCATTTTAATATTAGACGATTAACATAGCAGGGTTGATTCTACATTTCTAATCCAAATTTTCCCTCGCTTAACTTGATTAGTGAAGCGATCTTTATAAGGAGTGCATTAAAACATTCAAAACTTGCGATTGAAAGCTTTATGTCCTTTCAGATGGGCGCGGTGCATAACATTACCGTTTTTTTACATAAAATAATCTACCTTCATTGCCAAAATTCGAATTACCGACTTTCAGTGCTAAAAGCACGAAGTTGTTTCTTGGATTTCATCTGACCTTAATAGCTATGTAATCAGCTTGTGTCAGAATATTTTTCCAAAACGCAGCTTTTGAAATGATTGTACATTTTCTCTACTCTATCTTAAAGATATTTCTTATCTATATCTGTTTTCTACTAGGACATTTCTCAAGCTGCTTAGACCAGTTGCTCCCAAAGTGGTCCAAATGGACCCCCAGGAGTCCATAGAGGATTACTTAGGGTCCATGAGGAAAACTAGTATTTTAAGGTCCATTGCACGTGATTAGCGCTTCATGTTAAGTTTAAGTGCGTATATCAATAAAGCATAACTAAAAAAACATCACAGAATAGCGAGCTAACCTTTAAAATATTCAAACATAATAATTAAATCATAAAGTCAATATTTTTCGTCAGTTTGTTATAATTTTCCAATGTTTTAAAATAGTTAATTACTTTTTTATTTCAGTATGCATTATCAAATGTTAAAAAAACAATATTTTGTTATTATTTTAAATAGAGTTGTTTATTTCAACATTACTTTGTAAATGTATTAAAATTATTTCACAGTTACACTTTTCATTTACATGAAAACAAATACTTGTTTCAAAATTTACCCAGGCATTATTATGTTTTTTAAGTATTCCGTGGAGGGTCCACAGATGGTAATATAGCTCTCAGGGGGTTCACAAGTAAACAACGATTGAGAACCACTGGTGAATTCGAAAGAGGGATGACTCACAGATATTATTTTAGTTCATTTCAGCAGCTATTTCCAACCCGAACCGAGGACAGTGGTGGATAACTTTAACTTGGGAAGTTTTCAACTAACTGTTTTTTTTTTTGGAGAAATAATGATTTTGCAATAGCTGCTGGTTTGTAAGCCTGCCAAGGTTTACCTTTCGGTTTCTTGAGTCAGCTTACCTTTAGTCACAAAAACCTAACATCTGGAATTATAGATTAAGATTAGTAAGATTAGATTAGATTAGATTATAGATTAGTAAGTCGGCCTTTAGTTTATTTCACAGCTTATTGTTTCTTGATCGTATGGTGAATATGTAGAGAAGCATTCTATTTTTTTATGCTTATATCAGGATAGTCTGTTAATTATTGAATCCAATATTTTATAAAAATTCTGCTTGATATTTCTATTTTAATATTGATTCAGTTTGTGTTCCTTGAAGAAGTTTCTATTTGTCGATTCTACAAAGGGATTTTCAACTCACTCTATTGTTTATATTATTATTATTATGGCAAACCGTCATACCTCGTAAGATGATCTTGGAGTCATTGGAGCGCTTTCGGACATTGTCCATCTTCAATCACAACTAACTAACCTACTGAACTGCTATGAAGTTATATTCAGTAGTTTAGTTTCTATCAAAGATGGACAACGTCCGAAAGCGCTCCAACGACTCCCCAAGATCACATTACGAGGTATAACGGTTTGACATATTAAGTGGTAATAATAATATACCTGTATTCACTCTGTTGTTTTTAATTTCTCTTTAATTACATTTTCTGAATATAATAATTCAATTCTATAAAAAAAACCTACAAGAAAAAGAAAATAAATAGAGTCCATGGAAATTAATTAGACAAGTCGCAAATCAAGCGAGGAAAATAACAACATAATTTTTTACCGTGCCAGTAAAAAAAAAAATCAGGGAAGTAGTTCATATCGATGTGACATTTAAACGATCGTAAATATATTCATTGGATGTGTCAATTTAAGTGAAATAAATATTTGTTGTATTTATTCTCGTTAGTGTCACATCATGGTGACACAGTTATTATTAGTTAGAGAATATGTAGAGAAACTGAGTTTTATTTTCCCTTGGTTCCAAATATACTCCTAGCTGACTCATTATACTGAATCATTTACGGCCTCTTACTAGATGATAATATTTTTATCAATTATTTTAACTAGATGCAAAACTTTATAATTTATCGTTACTACTTGTTCATTTTCTTGTTTTCATGGTGTTTTTCAAACCTTGTTTATCCTGGGCATAAACATATGCTATGTGTGAAAAATGATAGTGAACAATAAAAAAAAGGTAAATTATAAAAAATAACATTCCGAGAACTTAAACTTACCCTGCAAAAATTTTACTTTCTCTAATATAGATGACAGTATTACAAATTGACCATATTCTTGAAATAATATACTTCATTTGATTAATTCCCTTCATTGTTTAGTTCTACATAATACCGCATCATGTTTATTATCAGTTTAATTTGTAATTAATAATTTTTAAATACTAAGATTTAATTAATTGTTAATAAAAAAAAATGCAAAAAAT